>PVIY010005681.1:6927-55278 GCA_004026745.1 Myrmecophaga tridactyla | reverse complement strand
GAATATAAAAAATTATTCAAATAGGGAAGTTGAATATTTCCTCCTTTCTCCCCAGTCCCCCAAGGGTACTTTGCAAATTTTTTTTTATTCACTACCCAAATTACCCTGGGATATATCAGGGCATTACACTAACCTGGACAAGTCAACAAAATCTCATGCTCTATTAAAGATTCCATGTACTTAATTTATATTGTTCAACTAAACTGATCATGCAAGTTAAGTTAGAAAATCTACTACCCAAAATATAAATTTTGTACTCAGTAAACATCTCTCCCTTTAATCTCACACAGCAGTTGAGCTTTTCAAATATGGACAATATCATCCTTTACCCTTATATATATATATATGTTTCTGATATACCTTAGTCCTATCCAGATCAGCTTCATTCATATCTCTACCCGAAGTATGATCACTTTTTCAACTTTTTAAACAGTTCTGTTGGGGGTACTGCTGACTTTCATAGCTTCAGAGCTCTAACTCTGAGTCTCATGTGTCACATAAATACTTGAAGTTTCTGGGAATGACCATAATACATAAAACAGCTCAGTATCTCAGAATTTAGAATAAACAGTTATACCTCCTGAATATATGTGACTGCTGTAAGAGCTTACAATCTAGGACTCTTTAGAATAGGCCCCAAGCTGATATCCCATGCTCTTGACTTTAGTTCACTGAATTATGTTATAATTAGTCCATATGATTGAGGCATGATAATATTTGTCTTTTTGTTTCTGACATTTCATTCAACATATAGTCCTTAAGTTTCATTCACTTAGTTGCATGCCTCACAACTTCATTCCTTCTTGAGATCATTCAGTACTCCATTGTATATATACACCATAGTTCCCCCTTCCATTCCTCTCAGGAACACTGCCACCATAAACACCAGTGTGCAAATGTCCATTCATGTTCACACTCCGTTCCTCCAGGTATATACTGAGTAGTGGAGTTTCAGGATCATATGGCAACCCCATCCCTAGCCTCCTGTGGAACCACCAGACTGCCCTCCAAGAGGCTGCAGCCAAATAGTATTGTGATATTTTTCTTTTCATTTCTCAAGGTAGCATCTGGGTTCATTAGCTGACTCAAGCATAAGGGTGTCTCTGGTTCATCTCAGTGACAGGAGCAGTGGATGACCTTCAGTGGTGGTCTTGGGCAGTGCCAGCTCCACCAGTAAACTCAGGGTTGGGCAATGTCATCTGAAAGAAGGTCATCACCCCCGGGGACCAATGCAGGGATGAGCATCCCTCCCATGTAGCAATCCATAAAGGATGGGGAATTTTACCATGTTTTTTAAAAGACCACTGGGAAACTCTAATCATGACATTTCTTTAGGTTTTGTAAAACAGTTGTCATCACAGAGCTCCATGACTTTTAGCAGATCATCTAGGACACACCTATCAGAGTGCATTTTCCCATGTGCCCCCCTGCATTTTCCTCAAAAGGAAAAATATATATTGTCCACACTTATTTGCCATTGGGTGTTAATTTTTCTTAGAAACTCTTTGCAATCTAAGTTCTTGTTTTAGAATAGTATGTCCAACATGCTGGAGTTGAGAAAAATTAGCCAAGTAGGTTTGATTTGATTATATTTGTGAGGCCATTGATGTAGTATGGGAACCTTATTTAGGTTATGCCTGGGTCAAGAAACATTTATGCATTGGTGCCAGTGGACCCATTTGATATACAGGTTGGATGGCTTTGGGTCATTAACCATGCTTGGTGGCATGCTAGGCACAGGTGGTTGAGGAGCAACAGGCAGCAGTCTCCTCAACTTTAGGATTAGCAAAGTATTGTTTGAGCATTCCTGGGCCTGCACGGTGAGGTCTTATGGATTGGTAAACAAGTCTGTGACCCATACAGCCGGCAAAAATATTAAACCCGGAGCCAGGGTGAACTTTGACATTGCACAGTCTTCAAGGAATAGCTTCAGGGGCTGCAACTTGTATTGTGATAGTACACTTGATGTTGTTTCTACCTTTGCTGAGAAATTGCATAATGGTTTCCATTTTAGTTTGCTAAAGCCACCAGAATTAGCAACATACTGGAGATGGATTGGCTTTTAATAAGAAGATTTATTTAGTTACAGCTGGCTTTCCTCAGGCTTTTTCTGTCACATGGGAAGGCACACGGTGGATGTCTGCGGGGCTTCCCTCCTGGCTTCTGGATTAAAACGGTTTTCCCAGGGTGATTCCTTTCTGCATCTCAAAACATCTGGGTCTGAGCTCTGAGTTCTGAGATGAGGTATGCTGAGCTGCAGAGCTCTCTTCTGACTCTACTCTTTTAAGCCTCCAGCTAATGAATTTAAATGTCATTCATTTAAGAAGTCACTCCCCTTAGCCAACTGCAGATGTAATCAGCCATAGATGACTTTCACATACTGATGATTTAAGTCCACAGAAACAGAACAACTGGGCCTCATCACCTGGCCAAGTCAACACCTGAACCGAGCTATCACACTTTCTCTCCTGGCTTGTTCTATGTATGTCATGTTTGCCAGCCTGGGCAATGTGTATAGGTAATGAGCACTCATGGCAGGGTAGAAGGAAGTAATTTTTTTTTTATGTTACTGGCATCCACCAGTCGTAGCTCTCCTTCACCTCTAAATGTGCTCCAGATCAATCTACTCCTTGGTTTGGGAGCAATAATCTCCATTTCCTGGTACCTCCAGCAGTGATGGGAAGAGGTCCTATGTAATTAATATGGCAATGGAAGAAGGGTTTATCCCCCTACCCCTCCACCCACCATGGAACATGACCCTTTCTATGAGATGCTAATGTTTGGTTTTGGAGCACAGCTCATAGCCTTTAGTATGAGGCCATTGCTCACGGCCTTTATTGCCTCTGGCCAGTAACTGGCCTAGAAGCAATTCCTTTTTATGTGCTCACTTCTCCAGGGCAGAATAGCTTCCAAGGCCTGAAGTGTTATTGGCTCAGATGTTTGGTAGGGAAAGCTTGGAGGCCCTGGGTGGGCAGTCTCTGAGGGACCTACTCTATATGCTATGGAGGAATGAAGTTAGGTAGTTTGCTGGCAGTGTACTCTGGTGTGATGAGTCAAGCATGTGTACAAATGGGTGAGGCTGTGAGCTGTTTCCAAACATGGAGGCCACCACAAGGACTTTCTTGTTTGAGAATATTATTTTGTTTCCATTGGCCTTTTCCCCCTGCTAGCCTTTTGGCCATCAACCAAGAATCAGTGAAGTTTTGGAAATTGGGCAACTGGAGTCTCACAGGGATAACTAGACCCCTACCAGCTCGGTCAACTGTGCAGACCCCAAATCAGCCTTCTTGAGTAAGTGCAGTGTTTAAGGCTTGCTGACATACTGTTGTTCTTCAGTGTGCTGCACTGAGTACAACTATAGCGTTACCATTGGTGAGATATACCGACTCCCTTTCCATGTCAGGGAGTTGGTTTCAAGGGGTGCCTCACTTGCTTAGTGAAAGGAGCAATGCAGCTGCCATTGCCAGTGTCTCAAAATCTGTGGGCAAGGGGCTGAACATGGGGTAAGCCATGTCCACATGCAATTTGGAAAGGCCTCTCTTACAGATTTTCCAATTTGCCAGTGAGGCTTCAGTGGCCATGCTGAGCTCCTGCTGGGAATTTTCTCTCACCCATTGCATTATGAGAATCCACATGCACAGGCTGACTGGTTGTGTCCCTGTCAGCACCTACATTTTTAGACGTGCCCAAACAGCCAGGATTTGCCATGCTCGGTCCAAGGATTCTCAGGGGTATATTCAGAGGTAGCCAGGGCCTCTAATTTAAAGTCGTTTCCCATTGGGACAAGGGTCATGTCTCCAGAAATGACCATTATAAGACACATTTTGGGGGATCTTCCCCCTGGAAAGCAGCAGATATATGTGTGATTTTGTATATGGGCTGTGATGAGAGTGAGAAACATGGGATGCATTATCTATAGAACATCAATAAGTCTTGTAGATTTTGTGCATGTCTTGGTGTCTGAGGTAGGCTTGTGTTTGGTCGTGGTGGGAATCTGACTGCCTTTATAGGACCAGACGATGCTCAGAATTTGACAGATTTTGATGGCCTTTATATTTTACAGGGTGCTATTGCCGGGCCTCATTTTTGTAAATAATGTGTGAATGTGGCTAGGCCCTCTTAGAGGCCATCTTTACAGTCAACACTTAACCGGATGTCTGCCATATAATGCCAGTAATAAATGGTTTTTTAAAGACCAATTATTAAGGTTTTGGCAGTGGTGATTAGGATGTTTTTTTTAATGAATTGGCACTGAATAAAACATGTTGGCCAAGTCAGTGACAGCAAAGCAATTGCCTATGCTCTTGTGTACATCTTTTATTAATTAGATTATGTTAGAAACCAGAGCTTTGATGGGCAGGACTTGTACATTGAGGTTGGTATAATTGGTTTAATTGCCCCACATTGCTGGAGATTTTAAGAGCTGGCTGAGTAGGGCTATTGTATGGAGAGATGTAGGTATAAAGGATAAGGAGGTCTTGGTTTATAAGCCAGAGTCCCTCGTACCTTGTTTCAGGTGCTTTTTCTGCATTTATCACCTTGAGTGTCAGGGGAAGTTCCATAGGGGGCCCACTTGGCATGGCCTACCTAGGGAGCCAAAGATTTTATCTTACTCCAAAAGACATGTTAAAGCTTCAGTACCTATAGTAGGGAAAATAAGAGCAAAAGGTGCCACCACTAGGAGTAGTTGTTTAATAAGCATTGTTCCAATAGTCACAACTCGCAGGAAGGAAGGGGACTGAGTCTTTGGTATGCAGTCGGAGGAGGGGAGCTTCGAGGGGTGGGGCCATGTAGTGCCCAGGAGGGTGACCACCTGGGCCTGATAAACTAGAATCTGTGACTCTGATGTAGTCCTGATCAAGTCTTGCCAAAACTACCAACCAATCTATAGCCTTGCAGATAGCATGAGCCACACCTATAGGATTGAGCAAAGGCCCTGGAATTTGGGGAAGGGGGTGTGTCCCTCAAAGAAAATTTTCCATGACTCAGTATGAAAGAGGACCTCCTTAGGGTTGAAGATGAACTCTCTGAATGTGCAGATAAATGTTGTGTCCAGGGCATCATCTCAATCTTTTTAAGTGACAAACAAACTTCATTAATTGTTTTGCAGAGGGCACCTGCCTTCTTTGGTTTCTTTTAGCAATGTTTTGCAGTTTTCTGTGTACAAATCCTTTGGATTCTTGGTTAGATTTATTCCTAGATATTTCAGTCTTTTAGTTACAACTGTGAATGGAACTTTTTCTTGCTTTCTTCTCCAGATTGTTCACTGTGTGTGTATATAAACAGTGGGTGTTCTTCTATCCCACCACTTTGCTGATTTCATTTATTAGCTTTAGGACCCTTGTTGATTTTTTAGGATTTTCTGTATTTAGGGTCATGTCATTTGCAAATAGGGAAAGTTTTACTTCTTCCTTTCCCATTTGGATGCCTTTCTTATTTCTCTTTCTTGCCTAATTGCTCTGGCAAAAGAACTTCCGCTACAATGTTGAATAACAGTGGTGATGTTGAGCATCCTTGTTCGTGATCTTAGAGAGAAAGCTATCAGTCTTTCACCATTAAGCAGGAAGTTAGCTCTGGGCTTTTCATGTTTGCCCTTTATCATGTTGAGGAAGTTTCCTTCTATTCCTAGTATTCTAATTTTTATCAAGAAGGGGTGCTGTATTTTGTCAAATGCCTTTTCTACACCAATTGAGATAATTATGTGTTTTTTTCCTTCATTATGCAAATGTGGTGTTTTACATTAATTAATTTTCTTATGTTGAACCAACTTTGCAGATTAGGAATAATTCCCACTTGATCATGGTGTACAATTCTTTTCATGAGCTATTGGATTCAGTTTGCTAGTATTTTGTTAAGGATTTTTACATCTATATTCATAAGAGATATTGTTCTGTAGCTTTATTTTCTTTATCTAACTTTGGTATGAAAGTGATGTTGGCCTCATAGAATGAATTATGGCGTGCTCCTTCCTCTTCAATATTTTGGAAGCATTTAAGCAGAATTAAAGTTAAGTCTTCTTGAAATTTTTGGTAAAATTCCCCTTTGAAGCCATCTGGTTCTAAGCTTCTGTTTGTTGGGAGTTTTTTTGATTACTGATTCAATCTCATTAGTAATAATTGGTTTGTTGAGATATTTTATTTCTTCCTGAGTTAATGTAAGTGGTTTCTGTGTTTCTAAAAATTTGTCCTTTTCATCTAGATTATCTTATTTTTTTGTGTACAGTTGTTCATTGTATCCTCTTAAAGTCCTTTTTTTTCCCAGCAAGGTCAGTAGTAATGGCTCCCGTTTCATTTCTAATTTTTATTTGTTTCCTTTGTCTTTTTTTTTTCTGTCAGTCTAGCTAAATGTTGGTCACTTTTATTGATCTTTTCAAGAAACTAAGTTTTTATTTTGAAAATTCTTTTTTTTCTATTTTATTTATCACTGCTCTAATCTTTGTTATTTACTCCCTTTTGTTCACTTTGGGATTGGCTTGGTCTTCTTTTACTAGTTCTATCAATTTTGAGGTTAGGTGTCTGATTTGATTCGAAGTCTTCTTTTTGAAAGTAAGTATTTAGAGATAAAAATTTCCCTCTCAGCACTGCCTTTACTGCATTCTGTGAGATTTTCATTTTCATTTATCTCAAGATATTTCCTAACTGTATTTCAGATTTCTTCTTTAACTCATTGGTTAAGAGTACATGCTTAATTTCCATGTATTTATGTATTCTCCATTTCTCCCTCTTATTGACTTCTAGCTTCATTCCATTGTGGTCAGAGAATACTCACTGTATAGTTTCAATATTTTTATATTTATTGAGACTTACCATGACCTTATATATGGTCCATTCTGGAGGATGACTCATATGCACTCAAGAATATTGTGTCTCTTAGTATTTGGAGCACAAAATAAAAAAATGTATTTGCAAAGTTCCCTTGAAACTCTGGAGGAAAAAATGTGAAACTAACTTCCCCTCCTGGGGAGTTTCATATTCTTGCAAGCATTAGGGACTCCCAATTTAATAAGCCAAGCCCTCGATCTTGAAGCTTGCCCATGTAAAACATTTCTGCAATAGTGAAGCTAAGTGTGCTTATAATTATGCCTAAGAGTCAAACCCCAGGGTACCTCTTTTGTTACTCAGATGTGACATTTTTCGTTTTATAAAAAATATTTTTATTGACAAATCTTCACACATACAGTCCATACAAGGTATACAATCAATGGCTCATAATATCATCACATTATGATTCATCACCATGGTTATTTTTAGAGCATTTGCCTCACTCCAGAAAAGGAAGTAAAAAGAAAAAACTCATACATTCCATACCCCTTACCACTCCCTCTCATTGACCACTAGTATCCCCATCTACCTAATTTATTTTACTCTTTATCCCACTTATTATTTATTTATTTTTTATCCATTTTCTTTTTTTTTTTTTTTACTCATCTGTCCATACCCTGGATAAAAGGAGCATCAGACACAAAGTTTTCACAATCACACAGTAACACTGTAAAAGCTGTATCATTATACAATTCATCTTCAAGAATCAAGGTTACTGGAACACAGCAGTTTCAGGTACTTTCCTCCAGTCACTCCAATACACCATAAACTAAAAATGGATATCTGTATAATGCATTAGAATAACCTCCAGGATAACCTCTTGACTCTGTTTGAAATCTCTCAGCTACTGGAACTTTTTTTTGTCTCATTTCTCTCTTCCCTCTTTTGGTCAAGAAGGTTTTCTCAATCCCATGATGCTGTGTCTTGGCTCATCCTGGGAGTTCTGTGCCACATTGAAGGGAGATTTATACCTCTGGAAGTCATGTCCCACATGGGGGGGGGGGCAGTGAGTTCACCTGCTGAGTTGACTTAGAGAGAGAGGCCACAGATGTGACCTTTCTCTTGAAGTCAACTCTGCACATAAACTCACTACCTTTCTTGCAACATGGAACATGTTTCCCAGGGGTGTAGGTCTCCCTGGCAATGTGGGACATGATTCCCAGGGAAGAGATTGGCCCTGGCATTGTGGGATTGAGATGTCTTCTTGACCAAAAGGGGGAAGACAAATGAAACAACATAAAGTTTCAGTGGCTAAGAGATTTCAAATAGAGTTGAGAGGTCATTCTGGAGTTTAAGCATCAGCCAGATATTGCAAATTGCCACAGAATGCCAAACACCAAAGAACAATATTCCTGGGCTCTATCTAAGACCCTATAACTGTCTTAGTAAATTTATTTTTACAGAAACTTAAGGCCTCCAGATTGTTCCTATGCCAGATAAGCCCTGAAACTCAGAGGTACCAGTCTCCCCAAGAATATCAATGAATTTCATTCCTCTATTCCATAAGGTCAACCCTTTTTCAGCATGAAGAAGCTAAAATGGTCATTGGCCTGATAGCCCTGAAGATTAAGAGAATGATCAAATGAGAGAGAGGAAGCGTAGCCGAGAAATTAGGATTTAACAAATGATTATGACTACTGACTCAGTATAGAGATACTTCTTTTTACTTTCCATTGTATCAGAATAGCCAAAAGAAAATATCTGAAATTGTTGATCTATAATCCAGTAGCCTTGATCTTTGATGATGATTGTGTATCTATATAGTTTTCTCATGTTGATCATGTGATTGCAAAGCCGTGTGGCTGACACTCCCTTTATCCAGTATATGGGTTGATGAATAATAAAAGAAAGACATGCATGAAAAAAATAGATCAGGAATATGGGGAAAAATACCCCCTATATAAACTAAGGACAATAGTTATGGTACTACTTTAATAATCTTTCATCAATTGTAACAAATGTAACTACTGTTTAAAAAAAAAGTAGATAGTGTCATCATCACTGATAACAAATTTTCCACACGAGTGCAAGTGTTATGTTGGAGTGGTGTATGGGAATCCATTCTGTATCCACAAGCTCTCTAATAAAAAAAAATTTTCTTAATGAATGTGTATTCTGTTTTTTGTTGAGGAAATGTTCTAAATATGTCTGTTAGATCTAGTTGGTTTAGAGTATCATTCAAATCTTGTGTTTTATTATTGATCTTCAGACTAGATGTTCTATCCATTATTGAAAGTGGGGTACTATAGTCTCCTACTATTAATGTACAACCATCAGTTTCTCCCTTCAAATCTGTCAGTATTCACTTCAGCTATCTTGGGGCTCTACTGTTAGGAGCATATAAATTTATAACTTTCATATCTTCTTGTTGAATTGTCCCTTTTAAAGGTATATAATGACTATCTTTATCCATCATAAATGTTTTTTAACTTAAAGTCTATTTTATCTGATATTAGTATAGCTACTCCAGCTCTCTTTTGGTTACTACTTGCACGGTCTATTTTTTTCCACCTTTTTACATTCAGCCTACTTGTATTTTTTAATTTAAGGTGAGTCTCTTGCAGACAGAAGATAGTTGGATTTTATTTTTTTATGTATTCTGCCAATCTCTGCTTTTTGACTGGAGAATTTCATCCACATACATTTAAAGTCACTATTGATAATACAGAACTTTCCTCTGCTATTTTGCTATTTATCCATTTTACGTCTTACAACTTTTTTGTCCCTCGATTCTTCCATTAATTCCTAATATAATATTTATTTGTTTTCTTGTGTTGTGCCATATTGAGTGTCTTCTTACTTCTATCTGGATATATTTTCCATCTATTTTCCTTGTGGTTACCATGGGGTTAAAATTTATTGTCTAAATATATTGTAGCAATAGCCTGTGGATTGATACCATCTTCATTTCAATAGCATACACATAATATTTTTCCTATACCCCTCTGTGCCCCCACGTTTTTCTATACTTGTTACCACTTACATCTTTGTACATTTTTATACTCCAAACCATAGATTTACCACTAATTTTTACTCATTTGCATTTTAGTACCTGTATGAAGTGAAAAATGGAGTTACATACCAAATAGTAGACTACAATTTTACTAACATTTATAATTACCCAAATGGTTACCTTTACCACAAGTCTTTATTTCTTTATGCTGCTTTGAACCATTGCCTAGGTTTCCTTTCAGAGTGGAGAACTCCCTTTATCTTTTTGCGTCTAGGACCTGTCTAGTGGTGATGAACTCCCTTAGCTTTTGTTGATTTGGAAGTGTCTTAATACTGTCATCATTTTTTAAAGAAAGTCCTGCCATATATAAAATTTTTAGTTGGCAGTGGTTTTCTTTCAGCACTTAAAATATTTCAACACAGCCTTCTTTCTTCCATGGTTCTTGATGAGAAATCAGCACTCAGTCTAATTGAGACTCCCTGGTCCATAATACATTCCTTTTCTTTTCCAGCTTTCAGAACTCTCTCCTTGTCCTTTTCAGTCAATTGTGTGAACAATATATGACAGGATATTTCTCTTCATGTTTATCATATTTGGTGTTCTCTGGGCTTCTTGGATATGCATATTCATGTCTTTTGCTAAATTTGGGAAGTTCTCTATCATTATTTACTTGAATATTCCTTCTGTCACTTCCTTTCTTTCTTCTTCTAGGACTCTCATAATGTGCATATTGTCATGCTTGATGGTGTCCCAGAAGTGTCTTAGGCTATCTTCACTTTGAATAATTCTTTTTTTCTTCTGTTCCTTAGCCTGACTCACTTCACTTGTCTTATCTTCAAGTTCATTGATTTTTTTTTTCTGCCAACTCCAATCTGCTCTTGAATTTCAGTTATTGTGGCCTTCAATTCCAATAGCTCTGTGTGGTTCCTTTTTAAAATTTCTCTCATTACTAAGAATCTCATAGTGCTCATTTGTTGTTTTCCTGATATCCTTCAGTTCTTTCTCTGTATTTTCCTTCATCTGCTTGGGCATTTTTAAGATCATTTTTTTAAAGGTTTTTCTCAGTATGTCTATATTCCGGCCTTCTTCATTAGTGGTTTCTGTATTTCTATCCTCTTCCTTTGGATGGGCCATCATTTCCTATTTCTTTGTCTTGCACTCTTTTGCTGCACACTGTACATTTTAATATTCCCCTAGATGTTTGTTTCTTGGTTTTGTAACCAGCTGGTAGATAAGACAGAGATTTTTCTTGAGCTTCAGCCCTCTTAGCAGGAAGGCAAATGCAATGTGCATGGTTTTCTCTGTTTTTCTGGGCCTGTGTCTTGTCCTAGACTTTTGCTTTTCAATTCCTTTGGAGTTCCCTATTTAAGAAGTTTTATTGTCCATCTGTTTCCCAGTAGACAGACCTCCTCCCAGGTGTTTGAAGTCCACAGCCTTTTCCCCAGAATGTCCACCTCTATAGATACTTATACTCATTTCATCATCTTGGGCTGCTTTTGTCTGAAGGGCAAATTCTGGGATTTCATCATCTTGAGCTGCTTTTGCCTGAAGGGCAAATTCTGGGAGGAAGGGCACACCAGAGAGGATTTTCCCAAATCCATCTTTCCCAGACAAAATAGAGCCATGGACCCACAAAGGGGGCACAGACTGGCTCCAAAGTGTCCTGGGATGAGGGCCGGGAAAGCTGCCAAGAGTTTCTCTGATGGCTCTCCAAAGCTGAGCTTTCTTGGCCTGCCCAGCAAATGCAGCCCTTCAACTAACTGTCCCCAGCAGCCCTGAGGAAGTGTGGTGCCCTAACCTCCACTGCTACCATTGTTGAAACAATAGCTGCCACCACCTTTGTCCAGGGTGGGTCAAACAATGGCCACCCTCAGGGCCAGGCCCTCAGCCAGGAAACCAAAACACCATACAAGAGGGAGCTCTGGCACAAGCACCCATGGAGGAGTCTTATGTTGGGCAGGGCTGACCCTAGTACTGCGATCATCCTCGGTCACTGCCCAGGAAAAGTGTGGCCCTGGCTGAAAGGCTACGGCAGATTCTAAAGGTGCTACAGTAGGAGGTTCTCAAGTAACTACACTCTTCGTGGCAGGTTCTCTCTTGGAAAATCTGAGTGATGAACTTCCATGTTGCCATAGGGAGTTAAGAAGATTTGCCTGCAATAACTAACACTTCACATGAGTATGGGTAGCTTATCTTTCAGCTGTCAGGTTTCAGGGAGGAAATGAGGGAAAAATAATTGTGGAAAAAAATGAAAAGATTCTGACTAAAGTGTCTGAGGTTAAGCTCTCCTCCATGAGGAAAACAATTTTGGGAGGATGAGATTAAAACTCCAATTGACAGTCTCTGTTACCAATGAAATTCTCCAAGTTTATTCACTAATGTCAGTTCATATCAGTGACCATCAGAGCTGAAAGGGATACAGATTGTGCAACAGGACTGAATGTAAAAACTCAGAAATGGACAGCACAATACTACCTAACTGTAATACAATTATGTTAAAGCCCTGAATGAACTGAATGTGAGAATGATAGAGGGAGGAGGGCTGGGGGCACAAAGGAAATCAGAAAGAAAGTTGGACGATAAAGACGGAGATGGTATAATCTAGGAATCCCTAGAGTGTATAATGATAGTGACTAAATGCACAAATTTTAAAAATGGTTTTGCATGAGGAAGAATGAAGGGATGTCATTACTGCAGGGTGCTGAAAATAGATGGTAAGTAATATTTTTAAATTTTAACTTATATGTGAGACTAAAGAAAAAAATTTGGTACAAATTTATATTTTGACTAGTGCGTTTCCTAATATAACTTATGTAGACAGCTTAATCGAACACCATCAGTACATGGAACCTTGAGTAGGGCATGAGATTTTGTTGGTTTGTCCAGAGTGATACTCTGATAAATCCCAGAATGATTTGAACAGTGAATAAAAAAGTATTTGCAAAGTCCCCTTTGGGGAATGGTGAGAAAGGGGGAAAATTCAACTTCACCAAGTTGAATCCTTGATATTTTCACAAGCAGTGTGGACAACCAAAGCTATAGGCTGAGCCCCCAATCTTTGAATTTGTTCATATGAAACTTAACCCCAAAAAGGTTAACCCCACTTAAAATTAGGCCTAAGAGTTACCCCCAAGAGAACCTCTTTTGTTGCTCAGATGTGGCCTCTCTCTCCAGTCAACACAACAAGCAAACTCACTACCCTCCCCCTGTCTATGTGGGACATGACTCTGAGTGGTGTGGACCTTCCTGGCATCATGGGACAGAAATCCTAGAATGAGCTGAGACTCAGCATCAAGGGATTGAGAAAACCTTCTAGACCAAAACGGGGAAGAGTGAAATGAGACAAAATAAAGTATCAATGGCTGAGAGATTCCAAACAGAGTCGAATGGTTATCCTGGAGGTTATTCTTACGCATTAAATAGATATCACCTTGTTAGTCAAGATGCAATGGAGAGGCTGGAGGGAACTTCCTGAAAATGTAGAGCTGTGTTCCACTATCCATGTTTCTTGAAGATGATTGTATAATGATATAGATTTCACAATGTGACTATGTAAAAAACATAGTCACATTGATTGATTGTGAAAACCTTGTGTCTGATGCTCCTTTTACCTACCTTATCAACAGATGAGTAAAACATATGGAACAAAAATAAATAATAGGGGGAATAAATATTAAAATAAATTTAGATTGAAATGCTAGTGATCAATGAAAGGGGGGGTAAGGGATATGGTACGTATGAATTTTTTTTCTGTTTTCTTTTTATTTCTTTTTCTGAATAGATGCAAATGTTCCAAGAAATGATCATGATGATGGATATGCAACTATGTGATGATATAGTAAATTACTGATTATATATGTAGAATGGAATGAGCAAAAGTTAAGAATGTTTGAGTTTGTTTGGTGTTTTTTGGTATTTTAAAAAAATTTTTTTAATTAAATTAAAAAAAAACTCCAATTGACAGGTAGGTGAAGAAGATCTGAACTATTTAACGAGGTCATGGGTATAATGATCCAAGGATAACTACTATAATAATAATTCAGTAATCATAATTATCCCTTAAATCCTAACTTCTTGGTTACAAAAATAAGCTAAAGTAACAATTACAATAACAAGCAATTCCTTTCTGGACTTCTGGGTACTGGACTCCAAGCACATTATAGCCCAGATGTTAGGGCATGCACCATTTATCATATTGAGGGTAAGAGAGATGCAGTGAAGAAAGAGTGAAAGGTATTGGACTGGCAATTCAGAAACAAATTCTGTTGAGACCTTGAAGACATTATAGTAAGTGAAATAAGCCAGACGCAAAAGGACAAATATTTTTTGATTTCACTGATATGATACAATTAGAACAAGTAAACTCATAGAGTTAGAATCTAGAATTTAGGTTACCAGGGGCTGGGTTGGGGTAGGGAGTGGGGAGTTAATGTTAATTTGTACAGAATTTCTATTTGAATTTCTGTTTAAGTTTACTGTAAAGTTTTCGAAGTGGATGTTGGTGATAGTAGCGTTACCAAGCAAGTGCTCATTGCCTGATGCACGAAGAAATCAATGCTGTGACACCAGGATTTCAAGAAAAGAAAGCTGTCCTACATGAAAGCCAAGTAAGGAGACAGAAAAAAAGAAAAGGTCAAATCTGTCTCCCGGAGTCTAAAGAGTTTAGGGTTTTTATGGGATTTAGCCAAGAGGAGATAATGTTATTAACGAACAGTGTTACAAATCACTCAGTTAAATGAAAATAAAGTAGCCAATGCAATAAGGAGTATAAATCACTCAGTTAACATAAGATAGCAACTACAATATCAGCTAAGGGAATAGAAACGTTACTAGACAAAGGCAGTGGATTCTTTTGCCTGATGTACTCAAAAGACCAATTCCTGAGATACCAGGGTTTCAAAAAGAGAAAACATTTATTGCTAGGCATGAAGAAGGGATCAGATGGCCTATGGGCCCCAAAATATGTCTCCCCAAACTGTGGTAATTCTGATAGTTTTATAGTATTAAAAGATGGACAGGTTTTAGGATAATGAACACAATGGCCCCAGTTGATATGATTTGAGGTGATCTAATTATTGAGCATGTGCAGATTGATTATATGCTTAGACACACAATATGTAAGGAAAATGCAGCCTTAATATGATGTTGGGCAGGATTTTTAGTATTATAATGAGGTACAGATGACTTGTGAGTTAAATCTAAGCTACTGCACATGTTAGGAGGGCCCACTTTGGTTAGATCCAATCTCAGTTATCAAGATAACTTTGGACTTTGGGTGGGTTAGTTCTAGGCTGACCCAAGACCCTTCATTAATAAACATTAAGGACTGCCTTTAGTGATCACAAGACTCTAAAGCTGAAAAACTGGATAAATGGGTACAAATGAAAGTTAGTCACAAGGCTTTTACAATCACAAGGGCACAAGAAAAAGGCTAAACAATCATTATCAGAGATTAAAGCAGATGGATTACAATTCAAAGATTTCAGGTATTTCCCTCTGTCTAATATAAAGGAAAGTAAAAAGGAATATCTATATAATAATTCAGTAATCATAACCATCACTTAAATCTAACTTCTTGGTTTGAAAAATAAGCTAAAGTAACAATTACAATAACAAATAAAACCACTGTAGTCAGTGGTTACAGTATCACGATGTTGAGAGTATAATTAAACAGCATTGAATTATATATGTGAATGTAGTTAAAAAGGGAAATTTCGGGTCATATAAACAGTTCTAGAATAAAAATTAAAAGATAAAACATAGGACGGTACAACACAGTGAACCTTAGTACAAATTATGGACTATAGTTATTAATACAATTATAAAAATATTCTTTCATGAATTATAATGAATGTACCATACTAATGCAAGGTGTTAGTAACAGGGTGATTCATGGGGAAAAAATACACCCAAATGCAAACTCTGGACTGTAGTTAATAGTAAAATTTTAATATTCATTCATCAATTGTAACAAAGGTACTACAGTAATACAAAGTGTTAACAATAGGGGGTATATGGGAATGCTGTATTTTTTACACAATTTTTCTGTAAACCTACAACTTCTCTAACTACAAAAAGCATATATATTTTTTTAATTTTGCTCTGAGGGTGCGGGATACTGGTGCACACTGTACGTATGAATGTTCTGAGTGAGTAGGAACCCTACTGCTGCCACCGAGAAAATAAGTATTCATTAAATGGGAACTTTGGAGTAATGAAAGCTAAGAGACATGGACATTTTTAACAATACAGATTTCCTGAGGCACAGAAGAAAACTACTCCTGGCAAAAGGCTGGCGGAATGTCACAGGGAAGATCACTGGGATTTTAGACCTAATGATCCCTCACGCAACTACTCACCACTTTCTTTTTAAATTAGAATGATAAGCTTTCTACTGGGTACTATGTAAAACTGGCTTACTGGTAATTTTCCAATAAGCCAAAATTATTGGAGGTAATTCTGGTAATTTTAAGATTAAAGAGAAGAACCTGGCTGTTGTCAGAAAATCATTTAAATAAGAAACAGGCCTGTCTAAATGGAAATGATATGCTGTCATTCCTGATAGGGACAGAATAAAAGGGCCAGGATATAAATGAGGAATTTGAGCTCCTAATAGGGAGGTTACTTTGTCCATTCCAGCATCAGTAAGATTCTTTTATCATCATCATCATCATCATTATTATACTGATCTCTCATCTCTTATAGAGAAATCTTTCCTTGCTACTTTTGTTTTCAGATATTTTTTGCTATTCTCATTTATTCTTCTGAATGAACTGTAGGTTCATTTTGTCAATATATAAATTAAATCTCATTAGTGTTTTTATTGGGATTATTATAATTGGGATTGTGTTCAATTTATTTTTAAAATTAGAGAGAATTGACATTTCTCAATGCCATCTGCCAATCCTGGAGCATCGTGTAGCTCCATATTTATTCAGTTTATATATGTACTGTTACCTATTTCTTAGCCCCTTTCCTCTGTGGGACACTATTTCTCCCCTGCCACTCATCTTCTTTTCTTCCATTATTTTTCCCATTTCTTCCTTGAGGAAGGGCCTCTTCCCCACCCCCCACCTCCCCCACCATGATCAGCCCTTTATTACAACCAGGTAATGTAGACATATGTATATATTAGGCTCCAGTTTAACAGTCTTATAATTTATATATAGTTATTAGAATTTGGATAAATGTGTATTGTTATCAACTAGCAGGCTATCTAAAGTCAAAGGGGCTTTTGTGCATGAATGTTACTCTTCATACCTATTTTAATGCTAAATTTGTTAGCTATAATTAACAGAACTTTGAAAATCAATTTTTCTTAAACATTTATTAAATAATTATTTTTCCTTTGAAAATAAACTATAAATAAGCTTTAGCATGACTTAATTTATTGAACTGTTTAAATAATTTAAAGAGCAAGTAAAACCAGTGTGTTTGTAAATATAATGACATAAAACCATTGTCCTGTTCTAAAACATCAATACTTTGAGTTTAATAATTTCTTTACTATTCCTACTTCTAATTCCTTTATTAGAAGTGTAGCAATGCTTATTTTGTGTTACCCTCCCAAGACGGCACCCAAGAAAATCTTCCTCTAAACATGCTTTCTTTGTTACTGTCTCCTTAAATTCTGGCACTTAGGTATTAACATCCCTAAAATCTGGGTTAGGAGCTCAGGTGAGGATTCTGCTATCTCTCTGACATAACTTCCTCTAACTTTTTTTTTAATTTATTTATTAATTAAAAAAATTCATAAACCAAATAAAACATCAACATATATAATCAGTAATTCACAATATCATCACTTAGTTGCATATTCATCTTTTCTTAGAACATTTGCATTAATTCAGAAAAAGAAATTAAAAGACAATAGAAAAAGAAATAAAATGAACACAGAAAAGAAAAATAAAGATTATACCTACCACACCCCTTACCCCTCACTTTCACTGATCACTAGCATTTCAAACTAAATTTATTTTAGCATTTGTTCCCCCTATTATTTATTTTTATTCCATATGTTCTACTCATCTGTTGACAAGGTAGATAAAAGGAGCATCAGACACAAGGTTTTCACAATCACACAGTCACATTGTGAAGCTATATCATTATATAATCATCTTTAAGAAACATGGCTACTGGAGCACAGCTCTACGTTTTCAGGCAGTTCCCTCCAGCCTCTCCATTACATCTTGAATAACAAGGTGATATCTACTTAATGCATAAGAATAACCTCCAGGATAACCTCTCGACTCTGTTTGGAATCTCTCAGCCATAGACACTTTGTCTCATTTCATTCTTCCCCCTTTTGGTCGAGAAGGTTTTCTCAATCCCTTGACGCTAAATTTCAGCTCATTCTAGGGTTTTTCTCAATCCCTTGATGCTGGGTCTCAGCTCATTCTAGGATTTCTGTCCCACGTCGCCAGGAAGGTCCACACCCCTGGGAGTCATGCCCCACGTAGACAGGCAGAGGGTGGTGAGATTGCTTGTTGTGTTGGCTGGAGAGTCCTCTGACTAACTTTTATTGCCTGTCCCATCAGAAGGCAGAGAGCCATCTCCAGTGTACTGCTAGTCTGATACAGACGCCCTCCTTTCCCTCCTCCTTCAGGTTTGGAGTGTGGATGTGAAGCCATGTGGAAGAGCTATCTTGTGGCCCTGAGATAAAAAAGCACAAGTGGAAAAGCCACATGCTAATGGTGATGAAGTATTGATGACATTTTGCTGCTGTACCAGCCCTAAGCTTCCTACCTTTCTACATTTTGCTATTTTAGAAAAATTATACCCATTTGCATTTGTCACTGTAAATGAGTTTTTGCACAACAAACACACTTCTGCTTTCAAAAACAACCTCAAGACAGTGAAATGCAAAATGAGACAGCTTGTGTTTAATGGCCTGCTTCTCAGTACTCACTGGACTGCTCATGCAAGTCTGTCAGAGTAAATGATGCTTATTAGTGATTTAACAGTGGCAGATTTTAGCAGCTCCACACAAGCAGATGGCATCCTTCTAAAGTAAAAATCAGAGAATATTTTGGCTCTTTATTTTTTTGTTTTGTTTTAAATCCGAGTGTAGCCTTCTGCATCTCCACACATAGTAGTGACGTTGCCCATTTGGGGTCTCAGTGGTGACCTATGCCCTCCTCACAAATGGATCATGAGTGACAACTCACTTACTCCTAGATGTCATTGTCTGTTTGACTTTGCCTTGGCTGCCTTTTGTTTTAGCCTCAGACACTCAAATGACCATAGACACCATCCACTGGTGAGTCTCCTGTTTGGTTTCTGGTCTGGCTTTCAGTTTCTCAATCCTGTCTCTCTTTCTAAGTCACATTTCCTAGCACTGTCTTTACCTACGCTTTTAACCCTCCTTGTATGTGGCAGCCCCGTGGAATCCTGGCCAAGCTTACTACATCGGCTTGATAAAATGATAACCCCTTAGCAGAACTGATTAAATAAAACAGAGAAAATAAAAACGATCAACATCAGGAATAAAGCAAGAGACAACACTAGAGATGCTAAAGAAATCATAAAACTAATAAATGACTACAATGAATAACTTTTTGCCATTATCTTTTTCGATTGAGATAAAATGGACAAATCCTTGAGAGATAATCACTTCAAAAACTAACTTGAGAATAAATAGAGAATAAATATTCAAGAATTGTGAAGGTAAAGGTAACAACATAGTAAATGTAAATGCCAGTACTATTGTATTTTTGGTTTGTAACTCCACTTGTTACTTCGTACAACTTCTAAAAGGCAAATGCATGAAATGTAATGATAGTCTGTAGTTTAGGGCTCCACATATATAAACATCTTATTTGTGAGAAGAACTGCATAAAAGTGGGGATATGGAGAAGTACAGGAATATAGTTTGTGTGTATACCATTGTAATTAAGTTGGTGTCAAAGCAAACAAGTTTGTTATAGATTTAGGATATTAAACTTAAGCCCCATAATTACTACAAAGAAAGTATCAGAGAAGATGTGAGTTCATTGGGACAGAAATTAGAGTGCAGATTGCCGGGGGCAGGGGGGTGGAGAGAATGGGGAGTTAACGTATAATGGGTGTAGGGTGTCTGGGAAGATGAGAAAGTTTAGTAATGGAAGGTGATGACGTACCGTGATACTGTAAATGTCATTAATCCCACTGAAGGGATGCTTGGGAGTGACTGAGATGAGAAAGTTTATGTTGCCTATATGTCCCCACAATGAAACATAAACTCAGAGAAAGAAAGAGGAACTAAAGAGACAATGACAATTAAGTGCAATAAATTACCCTCGATGGTGTCTAACAATGGAGAAGAAAAGAGCAAAAGGACATTATTGGAATAGAGATTGTAAACATTATATTAATGTTAAATCTTGAACTGGGTAACTGCACTTAAGGTGATTACATAGCAAGTAATCCTGTTCTTAGGAAATGTACATGGTAGTATTAAGTGTTCAAGGAATTGATAGACAGATAAACAGATGGATGGATTGACACATAAATGGACAGACTGATAGAATGATACAGCAATTGTAGCAAAATGTTAAAATTGGTGGATTGGGGTATCTGGGGGGTTGGTAGGGAAATTTGGGAGTTCTCTGTATGAAGTTTGCATTATTTTGTAACTGTCTTGTAAGTTTGAAAGTATTTCAAAATAAAAAGTTTTTTTAAATGCCTACTATTTTAACTCAAAATAAAACTACTTTGTACTTGAAAAAAAAAGAGAGAACACCAAAGGAGCTGAGATTTTACCCTACTTGTGAGCTAACAAGTTAGCCTGCCATAGTTTCAAGGATACTGAAGGAAGATACAGGACCCCTTGGTCAGAGATAAAAGCAATATTTTACACACCACAATAGATAAAAATGAAAGCTTCAAAAACCAAGATTATTTGTTTCTTAAAGATATTCAGATGAATAATTTAAAAAATCAAATAATTCCCTAAGGTCTATAAAAAAAAAAGGAATTGCTCTCTGGAGCCACAGTTGATAGGACACTGCTAAGAAGAAAACAGGAAGGAAAAAAAAGTTGAGAATTAAAATATGAAAAGGAAACAGCAAAATCGCTTTTGAAACTACTGTTTCCCTTCTGTTAAATTCAAAATTATTTTCTTCTCAGAAGTGAAAATTTAACTAGGCTAAAATGTGTATCTGGTCAAATAGTGTAAACATTGATTGAATAAGTCTAAATGCTATTATATTATATTGGGAATATTACCTCTTTTGCCATTAAATTTTGAATCCTCCCTGTAATATAAACACTTGGGTTATGTTCAGTTGCCTAACAAGTTTAACTCAAGAATGACTAATGACCATATCAACAGTACTGTTAAACATGGTATTGTAACTGAGAGTTAAAAATTCACAATGACTATGTTTACTGAATCATTATATATATGCTTTTCTTACTTTCTTGTATATTGTAAAATGACCAAAGGGAAATGCCTTGAGGTTGCTGAACTGTGGCTCAGCTGGCTTGATCTTTGATAATGATTGTATAACTATATGATCTTTATCTTGTGATTGTAAAAGCCTTGTGACTGGCCACACTTGTAACCCTTATCCTATTTTTCAACTTTAGAGAGTCTTATGATCACGAAAGACAGCCCCTAATGTTTATTAATGAAGGAACTTGAATCAGCTCAGAGCTAACTCACCCCAATACCTATCTTACTAGAGGAAGCTGGACCTAACCAAAATGGGCCTGCCTGACATGCATGGTAACTTAAACTTTAACTTGTAAGTATCCTCTAGCTCATTATAATACTAAAAATCACACCCATCATGATATTAAGGCCGCCACTTTCTTACCTGTGTTCTGTGACTAAGCATCTAATCAATCTGCACATGCTCAATAATTAGATCATCTTTAACTTTGTCATCCCGAGCCATTGCACTCGTTATCCTGAAACCTGGCCATCTTTTGATACTATAGAACTATCAGAGTCTTACCATTCAGAGAGAGACAGATTTTTAGTCTGATAGACCATATGATCTCTTGCTTCGCACTCAGCAATAAACTGTTTCTCTCTTTAAAACACTCGTGTCGCAGGAAATGGTCATTTGAACACATAAGCCCTGCTTTCGATCAGTATCAATATAAGCACTTCATAAACAGAAGGATTAATCTATAACTATTTATTCATGTGAATGGTAATTTATTTAGAGGTGCCATTATCCTGTTTGAGGAAATTTATAATGATCTTTTAAATTTAGCCATACAATTATCTGAGAATAATTATCTGATGATAATTGGTACCAGAAAAAGACCATTTAAAGCACATCCACTTTAAATGGGACCAAAAGTTCCAAAATAAACTGTGGAATAAAGAATTTAAATGGGAAAAATGAAAGCAAAAATTGGGAAATTGATTTCATTTTCTTCTCATATTTAGCAAATGCTTAAATAAGAATTCAACTGAATACTTAGAAACAAAAAAGAATAAAATGAATTTTGATTGCCAGAGTCAGTGTATTATTTGGGAAAGTTGTTTGGTATCACAGGACAGCATTATTTCATTTCACATTTGACTTTCAAAGTAAAGAGGCATAGTTACAAAACAATATATCAAAGGTCTTCATCAGTCTTCTTAAGAACTCTCATAATCCTTTGATATTTAAATCACTGTCATGTTAAGGCTTAATAGAGTTATTATTTTGAGGCTTTGTTCTCTTTCAAATGTGAACTTTTAATTCTTGCCAGCTCTTTGTCAATGGCTTTCCTACATTTTTTTGTAAAATTGAATCTTCTGTAAACATTGCAATTGCATTTTGCAATTATATTGCATTTGCTTTGTATTTGGGATATTGAAGTCATTGCACAATTAGTAAGAGGACTACAAAGATGTTGACTCCTTCTGCAAGGATTAGGCATTAATAATTAGGGGGCAAGAAATGTTCAAATAAGAACTAACTGCATAGGATTATTAAGGAATTTTTTGTGTTTATTATTATTATTATTATAGAATATTCTTTTAAATGCTGGAAAATTTTCCTAAACTGCATCAGTTCATTACTCTGTATTAGTCACTATACCTCTACTGAACATCATGAATTCTTTATTTAAATATCACTGTTGAATAGAAATATTAGCCACATATGTAATTTAAAATTTTCTCATAGCCACATTAAGAAAATAAAAAGAAACAGGTTGAAATTAATTTTAATAATTTATTTAATCCAATATATTCAAAATCGTTTCATTTCAACATGCAATCAAGTTAAAAATATTAATGAGATATTTTACATTCTTTTTAACATACCAAATATTTGTAATCCGGGATGCATTTTAAACTTACAGTATATCTCCATTTAGACTGACCACATTTAAAGTGCTCAGTAGCTATATTGGTCAGTGGCTACAGTATTAGACAGCAGATGCCTCAGTTCTGAAGCACGTCTGTCGCGAAGCACGTCTGTCGCATGCAATGGCTTCTGTTTACTTCACATGATTGAGTTGGGGGATGCATTCTGAATCTGAGCAACAGTAGAGAGGTGGTAGAATAATGCCTGCCTCTGTCTCATGGTTTAGTTGACAAGGAAGACATAGGAAAAAGAAATAAGGGAGCATAGAGGAAAGGGGATGTTAGTGGTCTCAAAATACACATCACAGAAAAAGTCACATTTGAGTTAAGGCTTGAAGGATGAGTGGCAGTTTGACAGAGAAAGAAGTGAGAAAAGCGTACCCCACTCAGAAGGAATAGAAGCACAGAATCACAGAGGAGCTGAGCATGTGGTGTACGGTGAGAAGCTTAATGTAGCTGAGCTAAAGGGGCAAGGTCCGCAAGATGAGTAGGAGACCCAAGGATGGCAGAAAAGTCTGTACCAACCATTGTTCAAAATAAAAAATGGACCTGATTTAAAGTGTTGCTGAGCAAACGTAAACTGTGATGATGTTGGTGAGTACAGTTTTTCTATTTTCTGTTATTCTATTTAATGGACACTAAGACGATAAATATATGTATTTTTTAAATCAAGCTTTGCCTGAGCTTGGAGGGGCACAGGAGTAAGAATAGTGAAGTTATTGTATGAACATGGTATAATTATTGATTATTGCCGAGAAAATAAAAGAGAGAATAAAAAAGTATAAGAAGTCTGTGAATCATAATAAATATGGAGAGTAGGTTTAGAAGCAGATACAGGGCCAATGTTAGAGATGAGAGGGCAGGAGTTGGTGACCAGAGTAGGATTGTGAAGGTAAAGCAATTCTAGTTGGTAAGGCCCAGGATATGTGCATGTGATACATGTACATGATTGTGAAAATCAATAGAGTAGAGTTGTTAGAGAACTTTGTGGGTAGAGTGTTCAAATGAAGACAAGGGCTGTGGGTTGAGGCCCAAGATCTCAGAGATCATAGAGGCAGTTCGAGAATGATGGCAACGAGAATGGAATTTCGTATGAATGAATGTCTCACACCTTAAAGAAAGTTACTGAGAGAAGCCTGAGTGGCCATGGTCTGGAAGCAACAGTAAGAAGCTGGGAGAATTTGTTTCCATGACCCAAAGATGGAGTGAATGAGCATGAGTGGGCACCACCACCCTTAGTAGTTTGTGGGAAACAGGATGTCAGCAGAGCAAAGAGAGGCAGCACGGTGTAAAACGTTTCTCGAACTTTGACAGCATCCCAGAAACACTAAGGAGAACAGATTAAGAGCTCTAATAGGTTGTTATGGTGTAGACCTTCTAATGCATACCATAGTTTATTAACCATGTTATAAAGAAGACTGACAGACAACCCTAGGTTTATTTTCACTTATTCGTCATATGAACCTGAATGACTTCACTCAACATGACTTAATTCTGCTAATGGCCATGGTTTGCTAAATCTCAACCAATATCACTCCTGATGACTCTTAAGAACACCTAGGGCTTGAATTGAGACTCTATATTGGTTTCATGTGCTAAGTTTACTTTCCAGGAACCTATAATTCCCAGAGGGTTCCTAGGTCAGATAAATCCTGAAACTCAGAGGAGTCAGCCTCTCCAAGATTATCAATGAATTTACATCTCCCTATCCTTTATGTCAACACCCCTTCTCAACATGAAAAAGTCAGAATGGGCATTGCCTAAAGATTCCTATAGATTAGAAAAAGGAGAAGAAGGAGGTATAACAGATGATAGGACTTAACAGTAATATGAATGCTGAATCACTATATTAATATTTCTTCTAGCCTCCAGTGTTTTGGAACAGCTAAAAGGAAGAAACTAAGATGGTGGAGTGGTAGGCCATAACAAACTCTGGGATTTGGGATTTGTTCTGTAACTACTTGTTAAAGTATGCCTTGAAAAGTATTGCTTTTTCTTTCTTTGCTTTGTACATATGTTGTAACTTACAATAAAAAAACATTTAAAAAAAAAAGACTGAATCTGGCCTTCAGTTTCCTCATCAAAAATATTGCTAATAAAACAATGACTGAGAACATATCAGACCATTATACCATAACACCATGAAAAGTATAGGATTGGTGGCCATGGATCTCTGCCTGGTGAATGGACCACAACTAATGACAGAAGAAAGCTGTCCTCTTTGAGCACACCTGTATGCCACCACTAGGTTGCCCCATCCTTGGGCAGGGCAAAATCTAAAGGGCAAAAGATGAAGGATGCTGTCATGGTAATTCTATATACCAGCTCTCTCAGCTCCTTCCCACAAAAGCTGATATCCCTGCACAAAGTTTCTGTCTGCACGGAGGTCTTTGCTCAGCTCTAAGATGCTGGCAATATAACTGCTGAAGCACGTGAACCATTCTCTGAGGTCACTGTGGCAGAAAGACCCTAAAAACTTGATGGAGCAATCAGAACTTCCTTGCCTGACACAAATCAGAAAAGCATTGCCCCACAGAGAAACAGACAAGTGGGCACCATGAAGATCTTTATGCTGAAATTGAGTTAACTCATATTTGGATCTTGTTCTAGTTTGCTAGCTGCCAGAATGTGATGTACCAGAAACAGAACAGCTTTTAAAAAGGGGGATTTATTAAGATGCTAGTTTACAGTTCTAAGACTGCGAAAATGTCCAAATTAAAGCAAGGCTATAGTAATGTCCAATCTAAGGCATCCAAGAACGATACCTTGGTTCAAGAAGGCCTCCACATGATGGATCAGGATCAAAACATGGCTTTTCTAGGGTACATTATCCTTTCAAACTGGCACAGACCTCAAAGTACCCCTACTTATCCAACTAAGAAATCCACCAATGTGATGTGAACCCTGGGTCAATGTTTTTCTCTGAGACGCACCTTAGGAAGGAAAGTTTTAAAAAGCAATTATATGAAAGACAAGTGTAGCAATGTCAGAGAGCTTAGAAATGCATGTACTCAATTCTAGCATTAACATCATGTTCAAATCCATAGTTTAAAAAATGATTGCTCTTTGATTAGCTTTGCTGGTTTGAAACTGTTTTGTACCCTAGGAAAGCCCTGCTCTTTTAGCCCAATCTTATAGGTGCAGACCTATTGATTGATTAGGTTGTTTCATAGAGATGTGACCCTGCCCACTCAAATTGGGTCTTAATCCTTTACTGAAGACCTTTAAGAGAGCCCACAGAGAGAGAGAGAAAGCTAGAAAAAAAAAGAAAACACCCCTGGGAGAAGCAAGAAGGACCCACAGTAGCTGAGAAGGCCATTTGAAATGAGAAGCTGGGAGGGAAGGACAGCAGACATCGCCATGTGCTTTCCCATGTTTTAGAGGAACACTAGATGCCAGCTTCCTCTCCTCCAAGAAGGTATCCTCTTGTTGGTGCCTTAATTTGGAAATTTCCACAGCCTTAGAATTGTAACTTAATAAATGCCCTTTGTAAAAGCCAATCCATTTCTGGTATATTGCATTCTGGCAGGCGTAACAAACTAAAACAATTAGGGAAAAAATTGATTCTGGTGCTTGTATTGTAGGTTTGGCTGCTATTTCCCTTATTATACCACACACCAAGTCAAAGGCAAAAATGCATAAGTTCTACTGTGGCTTCCTGCTTGTGACTCAAGATCAGACAAAGCTAGGCAGAGAGAAACTAAAATCTAGTATACAGAGGGAGAGAAAACAGGAAGTACTTAAATGTGCATGCTGCATAACCAGATACATACACACACGTAGTTCCCATATTTAAGATACATATGGTCCTGTGCCGGTTGGAAGCTATTATGTACCCTGGAAAAGCCATGTTTTAATCCTTATCCAATCTTGTAGGGGCAGCCATTTCCTATAATCCCAATTCAATATTTTAGAGCAGAAATTTTGATTAGTTTATCTCCACAGAGATGTGACGTGCCCAATTGTGGGTGAGACCTTTTGACTAGATGGAGATGTGACTCCACCCATTCAAGATGGGTCTTGACTATTTTACTACAGACCTTTAAAAGAGGAAACATTTTGAAGAAACTACAGAACTGATGCCTTAGAATGAATTTATTTCTTGGACAGCAGAAGTGACAGAGCCAACAGAGCCAACATGAGACAAAGATGTTTGAAATGCATAGCCCAACATTTGCCTTTCCATGAGATGTCACCATTTGCCTTTCCATGAGATGCTAAGCAAACCAGAACCCCGTGTTTTTCCCACAGGAGCTAAATAAAGGCCCACAGATGCTTAGAGAGGAAACCACAGGCATCAGAAGCCAGAAGCAACAGAACCAGGAACAAAGATCAGCAAATGCCACCCACGTGCCTTCCCAGCTGACAAAGGTGTTCCAGAAAGCATCAGCCTTTGTGGAGTAAAGGTAACTTCTTGTTTGTGCCTTAATTTGGGCATTTTCACAGCCTTAGGAATATAACATTGTAACTTACTAAATACCCATTTTGAAAGTCATTCCATTTCTGGTATGCTACATTCTGTTGGCTTAACAAACTAATAGAGGTCCCAATGCCCATATGCTGACTGTTGAGTATAAATTAGTACAGGTTCTCAGAGGGTAATTTGGAACTCTATATTTGAAATCTTTAAAACATTCATGCCCTTTAGTACAATAATTCTATTTCTAGGAATAAATCCTAATAATTAGGAAATGCACTTTATGTGTAAAGATATCCACACCAGCTTTCTCCATAGCAAAGAAAAATCTAAAGCAAACTGAATATCCAACGATAGAGAATTTTTCTATAAATTATGATAAATTCATTTGATGAAACATGGTAGAGCCCTCAAAATGTTTCTGAAGGATTATAACAACTGAAATCATACTTCCCGAATGAGGATAAGAAGAAGAAAAAAGGAATATACCAAATTGCATAAGTTATGCCCTCAACAAATAAAAACTCTGTGTGTTTGTATAGTTGTACATATGTGTGTGTTTATGTATAGGTATATACATAAACATACAAACACGCATATTTACATATGGACGAATTTAAAAAAGAGTCATAGAAGAATACCAAAATGTTAAGAGAGAGAATCTTCCAAGGCAGATCCATTGATTTTTTTTCCTCCTCAAAAAGTCTAGATTCATAGTTGCAAACAAAAGAAGGCATTCTGGCAACGTTAAGCAGAAAAGGCATTCATTAAAGAAAATTAGGTAGCTGTCTGCCTTAGTTTACCATCTACTAAAAAAAAAACATGTGATGGTTGGTGTCAGGTGTCACCAGCAAAAACCCAACTCACAGAGGCTCTGACGGAAAGATACTTAATTCACATAGAGAAAGAGACAGAACAGGGTCAGCTTCACTAGTGGGCGACAGTTCCCACAGTCAGCAGGTCTCAAACCCAAGCCCCTCTCTTGTGTTCCTGTGCTGCTGCGGTGGAGGAATCCTGCTGCCTCCCGGCCAGGGGCAGATAGACCACAGAGTGTGAACCAAGTGCCGCGGACTCAAGACTGTCTCCAGTGAATGTTTACATATGCTCCGGGGCAATAGCAGAAGGAATGTACCAGTAATCCCCTTATCTACTCAGTGGCCACACCTGGTTCTGAGCACTGGCGGTACTTGTGTGTCCCAGGGAAAGGCGGCACTAGAACTATCTCCTACCACAGTTGGATTAAACAGAATTTATTGGCTTGTAGTTTTGAGTTTGGGTGTCAGCAAGGTGATGCTTTCTCCCTGAAGACTGGTGTTCCGGGACAGGCTGTCAGCAAGTCTCATAGTTCCCCAGCTTTTCTGGCACATGGTGAGTTCCTCTCCTTTCTCTTCCGGGTTCCTTGGACTTCCAGCTTCTACTCCTCCGTGGGGGCCTTGCTCCCTGTGGCCTCCTCTATAAGGACACCAGTTGTAGGATGGTGATATGGGATCAAGAGCCATCCTGATTCAGTTGACCACCCCTTAACTAAAAATAACATCTTCAGAAGGTCCTATTTAGGATGAGTTCACACCCACAGGAACAGTTTAAGATTAAGAAACTGTTTTCCTGCTTGGACTTGACTTCTTAGGGTGGGGAGATGACAAGGTCCTTATTCTTAAGCATTTGAGAATTCTTGAATATGCAATTTGTCCAGACTTGAAGATGGTGACTTATCCGAGCCTTTTTTCAGCCTTATCAACCAATTGGGACACCCTATTTTTCCCTCTATCACACAGAGCTAATATTCCAATGGCAAATTTCTCTGTATTTGTTGGGGCAGTGTACCAAGAAACAGTAGTATCCCTAGCTTCATTTTTAGATCGTAGATTTGGAATGTTTTGTCACAGTTCTAAAAGCACTCTTAAAGATTTCTTATGTAAGTAATAATGCAAAAAATAGATCTGCCAGTTTTATTCTCTAGCAAAAATAATAAATAACAGTAAATACTTGATGTGGTAATATTCCCAAATTTAATGAAAGAAGCCAATTTCATTTTGCAGCAAATTTAACATCTTTTTGTATTAAAAACTTGGATAAAATTTTTCTTTGAAACTTGCAAAGAATGAAATAAACTGCAGTACGGTTTTTTTGTTTGTTTTAAGCCTGAATTGAAGCTTTATAGAGATTGCCTTATTGGATACTTTGAAAAGTCACTCTTGCTTACATCTTCCCCATACTGAAACATGAAAGCTGTGTTAGTTTTACGGAACATATTTCAAATGCAATAGGAATAGAAGTGTGTTATAAAATCTAGCTTTCTTTATAATGCTTCTGATATGAGAACTGAAAACTTTACCTTCTGTAGTACATAATCATACTTTCTACTTATATTGAAATTACATTTCATTCTAAGTTCAAAAGTTTGAAAATTCCTGGTTTTGCAGACCAAACAAAATGTGACCATTTCATGAAGATTGAAGTAGATTTATGCAGACAGTCCCAAACATAGAAACACAGTTCTTATCAAATAACAAAGATGTAATGGATTCAGATTGAATTTAAATGAAGCTGTATATTTAAAGTCACATTATAAAAGGTTTGCTTTCTCTAACGTTATTTATCCTAAATTATAATGGTTAAAAATGTTTGGAAAATAATTTTTTGAATTATCAATTCAACATAACTTCTTTTGACTTCTCAATAATCTTGATACTTACAAGGAATAAAAGAATCATTATTAGATTAAAAAAAAAGAAAGAAAGAACATGCTTTCCTGGGGCACATAATTCAATCTACCACACTGACAGAATGATTGAAGAGCCTGGCAAAATAGTCTCCAGGCTAAGCTTCCTGGCTGATAAGAAAACTATCACTACTGCTGCTATAAATAATCAGTGCCAACTTCCTGACTTTTGTACAACTAGTAGCTTCCAGTTCTTCTGGTATACTGCCACCCAGTAAACCACAACTCCCGACAACTGTGCATGTCTGCTGCAGTCCACCCAGAAAAAAAATGGAAGCTTCTTATGGACTGTTTTCCTCAGATTGTATATCTCCAAATCAAAATCATGGCAGGTTTTGAGCAGAGGAACAATGTAAGTGACATGTTGTAAAAGGATAATTCTGGCTACTGGAAGAATAGGAGGCAGGGAAGGAAGGAGGGAGACTACTTAAGAAGCTGTTGGAACAATCAAGACAAGAAATGAAAGTAAGTTGGTTAGAGGGGTGAGGTGAGAAGTGGTTGAATTCTGTATATATTTCAAAGATAGGCTTAATAGGATTTGCTGATAGATTACATATGAGGAGTGAGGAGAAGAAAAGTCAAGGATAACTGCTAGATTTTGGCCTAAGAATTTGGAGATTTGGGCAACACAGTGAGATGAGAAGATCATGATGGAGCAGCAGTTGAATACATGGGTCCGAAGATAGAAATGTGTAAGTGCCTTGTATAATGGGGCACCTAGTAGTAGCACAGTGGAAGGGGGTTTCCTGTTTGAGTCTAAGCACAAGTCTGGGCATTCCTGGGCTTGTCTGGTCAAAAGCCTATTTTCATGAAGACTAAGCAGCCTCTAGGAGGGAACTCATGCTGAGCTTGGCCCTGTAGATGAGAGATTCCAAACAGCTTGGGAACTGTCACTCAGGTTTATCTCTGAGTCTAAACACTGTTGGAGAGTGTAGTAAAAACAGAAAAGGATCTGGGCTTGGAGCATTGCTTTGGAAACCACCCTGATGGCCTGGGCTCCTTGAGGCACCTCCCATGGAGGCTCAAGGTCAGTGGACACACAAGAGAAGGGTCTAAAACGTGGACAAGTAGCACAGTCTTGGTGGAAATGGACTTATGCACTAGGTAATGTTAAACACATCCTTGGATGACTTTTTATGGGTGATTATACTGTACTTCAGACTCATGTAGGCAATTGGGGCCAAGAACCAGTGAAGTATGTGTACTGTGTCGATTTGATGCAGTTGGCATAGCTTGGGAAAGGAAGCTCTGGTAATGGTGTATATTATCACCAATAAAAAGACTGAGAAGGGGAAAATAGTAAGAGTACAAAAGAATCAATCACTTTTTCCCTTGAGTATAAGAAATTGAAAAGAATTGCCATATAGCAGACTCCTTACATATCAGAAGAGATTCAATATACAAGTAGTTATGCTTCAATGTACAAATATAATTAACATAGTTGCTTAGAACATCTACATATAATCCAAAATCATCCAAGCTAGGCAAAAGCCATTAAAATAAAAATAAATTTTATGAAGTTGTTTATTTTTAAAGGGTAATTGTTTTTTGAAAATGTGTCTTCAATTTCTGGGCAGAAAAAAATATATAAAAAAACTAAAAATTTCAAAGCATAGCAGCATAAAAATGTTTCAGTCTAACAACTTAAAAATGCCAATATACCTTAATTTTATAGATTATTCTAAAAGAAATGAATATTTCTATCAGTAAGGCATAATATATAATATATATTGTATAATATAACTTGTATAATATCTTTGTATAAGAAGTAACTTTAAATAAGAAATAACATTTTCTTAACATTTTCCATCTAAATTTCCAAAAATGTTTAAAAGCTAATTATAAAATATCATTGGGGGTAATTCAGTCCATCTATGTCTAAAATTAGGAAAATAAATATCAAATGCAGACTATCAAATACAGAAGTATGAAAAAAAATCACAATAGTTCTGTTAAGAAACATATCTCTTTAAAACCATTCTGAATATTTTTCATCCAAACCCATTGTGAATCTATAGCAATAATTTTATAGTGTCAAGTTTATTTTTCTAACAATAGCTTGATTTCATTTTTCTTATCTAAATAGCATAGTATAAATATAAATATGTTCTAGGTTAAACACAGCCTCAATTTTACCTGTACAATGCATAAATGTATGTATAGGGTTGGAAAAGGAAAAGGAAAGTAATAATAATAATAGCTAACATGCTATGGTGGTTGGGAGCTATGTACCCTGAAAAAACATATTCTTAGACTTAAATCCATTCCTGTGGTGTGGACCTATTGCAAATAAGATCTCTTCATGATATCACTTCAGTTAAAGTGTGGCCCAAATGAATCAGGTTGGGTTTCAATCCAGATTACTGAAGTCCTTTATGAGCAGAGTGAAAGTCAGGGAGAAAACATGGAGGGGAAGCCAGAAGCTGAAAATCAATGAAACAGAGAAGCCAGGAGATGCCACCATGTGCATTGCCAGGTGACAGAAAAGCCAAGGACCATAGATCACTGGCAGTCAGCCCCAGAATGCCACCGTCTTCCAGAAGAAAGCATCCCCTTGACAAAGCCTTGATTTTAGACTTTTCCTAGCTTCAAAACTGTGAGCCAATGAATTCCTGTTGTTCAAGCCAACCCATTGCAGTATTTGCTTTAGCACTGAGGAAACTAAAACACGTGTATAGTACCTACTATGTACCAAGCACTCTCTAAGCTCTTTCTACAAATGTCTTCTTACTTATAGTCTCTTAATCCAATGAGGAGATGCTACTATTATCTTCAATTTATAGATAAAGAAACAATCTTACAGTGTTATGCTCTTGGTCCAGCTATTTAACCTCATTTTTGTGTCAACATTCCCATCAGTAACATAGGCATAGTAACACATACCTCGCACAGTTATTGTGAGAGCAGAGTGAGATAATGAATATGGGATAACATGGCCTTAAATGTCAGGTGCTTTTGCTAACTATGTGTATCCTCCTACAGTACTAGCTAGGTTAGGCGAGGGCTATTTTCCTCTCCCCCATAATCTCAGTACAGGATGATATACAACTATGAAAGCAAAATTTATACCAAATACTGCCAAATGCATCAACTTTTATTGAACAAGCAGTTACAAAATAATTATATCATCTCTTCTACAATTTGAGGAGATCCTCCTCTCTGCCGTAGATAATCCAACCATAAGACTGTATGAGAGGTTCAAGCAAAGGGCATTATGAAGTCAGGAGGAGCCAACCTTGTAGTCTGGGCAGGGGATGGAGCCTCTGAGGTAGCAATGTCCTTCAGCACTGCACCAATGGTATTAGAGCGCTGCACTCGGCCACTTCTGGAAACCTCATTCATGCAATGACAGGAGGGCATGTTCAGTCTTCCCACAAACCACTCATCTTGAACACTATGTATTTCCTCAGTGAAAACTGATTTCTAACATCCCTTATACTAATTAATTAATGCTCTTGTGTCAATTGTCATAACCATATCTAAAGTGCTAAGACCACCTTTGGAGTGGGGATTCCTGATTAGAGTACCTCAGTGCTAATGAACTGCTCCCAGCATATGGATTAGAGTTCATTTGTGCATACATTTAGAATACAAAAAAAAAAAACCTAACTTATCCCAAGTATTGTTAAAATATTATTACACAGACCACATAATACGCGTAGGTTTGATCAATATTAGAGTCCCTCTCTCTTTCTGAACCTTTTACCTCTGTCCATTCCATCCCTTACCACCATCCCCAGTAGACCAGGTGACTAAATCCTTTTGCAGCCTGAATGTTCACAGAACTTAATCAGAGAGGGTGGTGGGAGTATAGGGTATTCTGACATTATTTCTTCAGAAATAAAAAAGTTCATTATATATCTAAATGGATGGGTATAGAACAATATATTAAGGGTATTTCCATATGATAAATACAATTAAAATATGATAAATTCCAGTTATATAGACAAACTGTTGCTTTTTCTAAGATACCTTAGTAAAACATGCTGGCATACAGACTACACATTCCATCATGCAAAGAAAACCATAATCAGTATTGATATATACCACTATGCCTTGAGTTTTTTTATGCATGCATGGGTTTGCCAGGCTATGCATATGTGTTAATTTGTACATAATTGTAGAGATCCTATGGTTTGCCTCAAATAAAAATAGCTTTAATTTCTTTTCTTATTATTAAAAAATAGTACCTGCCTACTATAATAAAAGTGAAACAGAAGAGAATAAAATAATAATACAGAAGTATTATACATAAAATACTTTAGTAAAAAAAAATAAAATAAAATACAGAAGAGAATAAAAATGAGCATAAAAAATCTCTTAAAAGGAATTCCCTGAAAACATATCTCCTTAACATACACACACACACACATACGTTTCCAGAGACTGTGGGGAAGACCCAGAGCAATAAGTGAAAAAACTCAGTAACATTGAAAATATTCTGAAAAAAGTGGAGGCTTGCATTTGCTGTCAGGTTCCTGTTGTGGCAAACCACTTCTAATGGCTTTTGTTGCAGAAATGAAGTATGAATTAAGAGTTGATGGTTATGGCTTTGAGGAGTTAATTGTTCTGTATAATAATGCAAAAATGGTCTCCGTGGAGGGCAGACTTTCTCTTCTGCTCCTTATTTTCAGGAAAATAGAGAAAACTATTTAATTCTACCCAATATCGAGAGAGTATTGCTTGTCCTTGGGAGTTGTATGTGTACAATTGGGATTACTCAAGCAACCATAAACTGCTACCTTGCTTGCGCGATCCCATATTCCTTTAGTGTAAAAAACCCAGACAGTTTAGCTCATAGTGTCCCAGAGAAGATGGTGATACTGATCAAAAATGGGGAGTTCTCTGCCTGATGGGCTCAAATAACCAATTCTGGAGATACCAGGCTTTCAAAGAGAGAAAGAGTTTATTGCTAAGTGCAAAGCAGGAGATCAGATGGTCTATCAGCCTAAAAAATGTCTCTCCTAATGGTAAAGCTCTGATAGTTCTATAGTATCAACAGATGGTTTAGAATAATGAGTACAATGGCTCGAGATGACAAAGTTAGAGATGATCTAATTATTGAGCATGCGCAGATTGATTACATGCTTAGTCACAGAACACAAGTAAGAAAATCTGGATTTGAGACAGAGGCTCTTTCTACTGTTTTATCTCTCTTTGCCCCTCTTTTCCATGCCTGCACACACACACTTCCATCATCTGAAATGAATTCTAGGTAGGGTATAATGTTAACCCCATGTGCCAACCCCTGTGTACCGCTATAACTCTAAAGAAAAGTTTTTAAAAAACACTCTGCAAGATATTTATAAAAGGAAGAGATATATTTTTATTTAAGCACCGTATCTTTCCATTAAAAAAATGGAGACTGTTATTTCTGGAGACTCCAGAATTTCCTTTGGAAGGATCCCCTAAATCAAAACAAAGTCTGACGCGGCCTCATAAAAATCTGTTTTAATCCGTGCTGAGTCACAGAGAAGCACTGAAAAGATAGGGTTAAAAGCACAAGTGAGCTGCAAACCATATATGGAGAAACCCGTATCTTCAAACTAGTCTGAACTCAAGTTCTGTTTCCCTTTCTCAGAACTGAAGTCAGCTGTGCTTTAACTGCTGCTGGCTGAGCTGAGCTTTCAGCCTGCAGAACCTGACACCGGGTACGGATTGCAGCCCCCTGGGACTCAGGCTGAGACTGGCTGAGCATGTGGGTCACCTGTGCCATGGGAGCCTGGATGATTTCTCTGGTCTCCAGTTACACATCAAATACGTTGCCGGATATTGAAAACGAAGATTTCATCAACGACTGTGTTCGAAATCATAACAAGTTCCGATCAGAGGTTAACCCAACAGCCAGTGATATGCTTTACATGGTAAGATATCAGTATTTGTGACGGAGTAAAAAATTACTAATGTGTGTTGATTTGGGGAGATAACTCCTTGGGAATTCTGAATGACTTTATCTTTGTGATTAATGTGTGCAATAAATTTGCAATCTATGATCAAAACGCAACCAGCTAAGCCCTGTTTGCTCACCTCTTGTCACAGGCAAGCCCCATAAGCATGTTTTACTTCGCTTTTTGGAAACTTCATTTCCTCTGGTCAACGGCTGACTTTACGTCTCTTTTTCTGAAATTTTCTTTACTGTTAATTTTTGTAAGGATTATTTTTGTCTCTGAATTTACTTATTTTGATTGCTAACAGAGTTTTGGCTTTCTCAGTAAGGCAGCACAGCATCCTGAAAAGGTTAGGACTTGTATTCAATCGGGTTTGTGTTTGAAACTCAGCTCTGTGGTTTTGAGCTGGTTTTTAACTTTTCTAAGCTTCCTGGAACAAGGGCTATTGTGGTGACTAAAGTATACAAAATATGCAGAATACAGCCCGCAGTATTTTGCACATAATAGGCCTTCAGTGAGATGTTAGTCATTTTGCTTCACTTAGATTCTAAATTTCACGAAATCAGATTGCCCCGTTTCCTCCCAGTCCCAGGCAATAACTTGAAGAACAAATTTATATATAGGACTCCTGCATAGTGAATTCCTTATTCTTATCAGCACACCTTGTTTTCCTTTCAAATTCCCACTCTGTTCACCCGTTACATTGTTGACTAACAGGTTCCATTCTTGAACCCCTTATTGTTTAACATTTATTTTTGCAGACTTGGGACCCAGCATTAGCTCAAATTGCAAAAACGTGGGCACAAAATTGTCAATTTGCACATAACACACAGCTGAAGCCCCCCTACAGGTTGCACCCAAACTTCACTTCACTGGGGGAAAATATCTGGACCGGATCTGTCTCCTACTTCTCTGTGCCTTCAGCTATCAGGGACTGGCACGATGAAGTCCACGGCTATGACTTTAAGACTCGGAGGTGCCAAAATGTATGTCAACATTATACTCAGGTAAGTATCTTTCATGAATGAAGACGAAACTGGAATATTGTATTAAGAAAATATGGAGTAAGCTAGGGCACCTGCAAATACGAAGGAGAAGTTGTTGCAGGCTTCCTTAAAAAAAAAAAAAAAAAGAAAGAAAGAAAAAGAACAGACTTCAATACCCGAGTGGGACATTGATTGAAGAGTCTATTTAAGGGGGCATAGGTAAGATTGAGGTCCACCAATGGAGAACAGCTTAGCAACTCTGATCAGCATGCTGTCTTCACCTGGGACTTTGTTTCATTTTCAAGCAATCAAAAGACCCTTAATAAATAAATGGGTGTACAGATTCCATCTGGTGTGAGTCATCTAATTTGAGGAAGTAGCTTTGAGTTGATACATCCATAACCTCTCATTCTTTCAAACATCCACTGAGAATCTACCAGTGGGCAGGCGCTGTGCCACAGAAAGAGGAAAAATCCTGTCCCCACCCCAGTGGGAAGGCAACATGTAAACTTATCTGAACCATCCTGTGCTTATTCTGCTCCCCAAATTCATTGTATTCATCCTGATAGCCACAGTTAGAGCCTCCCACCTAACTTTTTCACTCAAGTTGGTTTGGACCCCTTACCCTAACTCAAATTTACAAGTTAATGGAAATAAATCCCTAGCCATCTTCTTAATATGCTGCCTTTCTATCCTGGCCACATTTTGCTTATTTACCTATATTTCCTGGCAGTCCGTTGTCAAACCAAGAACAACAACAACAAAAAACTAAATCTAGGTTTGAAAAGTTTCAGCTTACAAAAGTCTGTTGAAATGAGAGCTGAAGACAAAAACATTCCTAACTAAATTGGAACCTTTGCGGGTTTTAAAGGGCAAAATTTTGTTAGAAAAATTCATTCCAGCTCAGCCTTATAAAGCCTCTGATCTCACTGGTGGTGTTATAGACACAAACAAGTTTGACACAGATATATGTGATTATTACGATGATAGGGACAGAACAGATTTCATTGTAATTTCCAACTTGAAGATCATTATAAGCAATAAGGACTATCGAATTATCAATAGCATTGGTCTCTTCCTTGAAAATGTGATTAAAGTTTTTTCCTAAACTTATCCCATAAGCCAACAGCTTTGGTTTATGATTAGAGATACATTTAATAACAATGACAGAAGAATCCTTTGAATTCCCATAAGTCACAAAGGGAAAGAAAGTTAAGTCCAGATGCCCACAGCAGGTACTTGCTTCCGTTACCCATCATGGTATTTAAGTCTCCAGAAGTCACGGAGTGCTGACTTTGATTTATTCAGCCAGTAGTTAAGCCTCGACTATACACCAGGCACTCTCTAAGGCACTGGTTATGTGGTTTAGACCAGATTACTAGAGAACAGAGCCTGAGACAATAGTTTATGTGCTATTACTTTATTGATGTAATAAGGTGAGGGTGGGGAAATAGAGCCTGAGGCTGGGAAGGAGGGATAGAGCTGGGAATGGTCAATGGCTGGACCTTTTGGGAGAGACAGATATGTAAATAGATCACATGACATGGTAAATGCATTTCCAAGAAGCTAACAAAATGCCATGTGAGCAAAGAGGACAGAGCAATTAATTCAGCCAAAGGTAAGGTGCATGTCTTCCCACAACAAGGAGACCTATGAATTGCTTCTTGGAAACTGAGTGGGAGTGTCAAATGAAAAGAAAAGGGAAGAGAATTTTAGGCCAAGTTAAAAAAGGGTGCAAGATATACAATGCAGACAAATGAGGTTTCAGATGAATGGCAAGTAGCTCAGCATGTCAAATGTGATCAGAAGACTATTAAATGGACAACAGATTCCTAAACCGTGTTCATATATACAAGCTAAAACGTTCCATGTCCATGTTTCCAGTGGGGTCAAAATAAGAAGAAACTAGATTTTGCATCACATGGGCCTGAGATTTTAGAGCTGGCCCTCCAGAAATTAGGTGTACTTATTGAAAAATATTCCCTTACATCCAGGGACAAAAAGGAGAACTAGTATTTTGGACAAGAGAATATCCATTTTCTAAAATCTGGATCCCTTGCACATAGATATTAGAGCCCAAATTTAGTGATTCTGATCTTTTCTCTAAACGGCCATTGCATTCTACACCAGGGACCCCGTGGGTCCGAGAAGATGCAGCAGCCACATCCATTTTGAAGTGAGTGTGGCGCTTAGCTCTGCCTGTTTAAAATCTCATTTAATCCTCACCATAGGCCTGTAAGGAAAGTGCTATTATCCATAGATAAACAGGCTCAAAGAGGCTCTTTTTCCAGTGTCATTTAGCTGGTAAGCAGAAGAGTTGGGATTCGGATAATAGAGATGTTTAATTATTAAATAATGTATGTAAAGTACTAGTATTTAGTAGGCATTGAACAAAGGTTAATTCTCTTCCTTGAGCCAGTTTTCCAGAAATTATATTGAAAGAATGCCCTAATAGCTTGGTTACAGATTCCATGTTTCCATCCTTGCAATAAATTTTCTTGGGGGATTCAAGACTACTAAAAATTGCTATTTTAAATTCATTCTGGAAAGTCATCTCAAGTGAATATTGAATACTCACCCTTACCCTCATTCCCTATTGAAAAGCAAGCTATTTTCCATTTTGATTGATTATTGGTGGTTGTACAATGTAAAGGCAGTTGATTCAGATCCATTTTCACCTCGTAAAAGTATGATATTGTTTGATATGTTAATTCAAACATTAGCTCTGACTTCATGGGGGACAAACTTGCAATGAGGAAAATGTTGGGGTATGAATATGACAAGTTAATAAAATTAAAGATTTTGTTACTGACCATTCAGCTTTGTTAAGTCTGGGAATCATTTCACTAAAATGGCCTGGAAGAGCAGATCATTTGTGTTTGGTAGTGCTACTCTGTTCCACTAGATGGCAATATTGATCTTATTTTTGTTTTTATTCCTTTCCTCCCAGCCCCAAATTTTGTGTTCTTTTCATATTCACAGAAGCAATGGAAGTGTGACATGTTTCACAATTTCTCTGGCCAGTTTTATATATGTTGTAATGCTACCACATTGCTGATAATAAACCACATGGTCTTATACAGACAATTTAAAGGGGTTAGAAGACGTCAGCAAAGAGGAAGAGACCTGTGCCCCCAGGTTCTCCAGTTGCAGTGCTCTTGTTGGAAAGGTTTAGAGTCACTCCTGGTTCTGGAGGACTTGCTAAAAGGAAGAAACAGACTTACAGCATCTTTCTTAGGGCCTGCACTGTCCCCACTACACTTTGTGGTCAGGCAGAATTAGGTTCTAATCTCTCATGTATAAAAGTAGGGACTATAGCACCTATTTATTCAGCTGCAAGGTGAATAATGTTGTATTCCTGATGTTATATGGGAAGTGCTTAAACCATTATCTGGCACTATGCAAATTCTCAATAAGTAGTAGCTCTTATTTTTTATAGTTATGTTTTCTGTTTACTATATTAAAATGCATTTAGGGTGGGCCACGGTGGCTCAGCAGGCAGAGTTCTCACCTGCCATGCCCGAGACCTGGGTTCAATTCCCAATATCTGCCCATGCAAAAGAAAAAAAAAATGCATTTAAAAAAATAAACAAATAGTGGTAAGAAAATAAAATATGAACACTAATAGCTAACATTTGCTGAGAGCTTGCAATATTCTGGAAGCTCTGTAAGGTACTTTATTATTAGTTCATTTAAAACTTCAAAATAAGCCTAAGAAATTGGTAGCTATTTTTCTCATATAATAGATGAAGAAGCTCATGCCAAAGTCACACAATTAGTGGCAGAGGCAGAATATGAACTCAGACTTTCTGAGCCCACACAGGTTGATCCCAGAATCCTAAAGCTACTGAAGCTAAAAGAGACCAAGTCAAATAAACTGTGCTACTACATTCATGCAATAAAATATTGCACAGCAATGCAAAGGAATAACTACTAATGAATACAACAACAGGAATGAATCTCAAATGCATTATGCTAAGTAAAAGCAGCCAGATTCGAAAAGCCTCCTTTAAATGGATTCATTGTGAACATTGTAAAACACTGAACAAGCTACATCTATAAGGACAGTAAACTGAGCAGTGATTGTCAGGGTCCAGGGGGTAGAACCAGGGGTTGATCACAAATGGGCACAAGGGAATTTTGGAGGGTGATAGAAATGTTCTGAATCTTGTTCTTTATTTAGAATGAGGTGGTGGTTGCACAACTGTACGATTTTGTTGAAGTTCATAGAACTTTTTACCTCAGAAAGGTGAATTTTACTCTCTCCAGAAATAATTAATACAAATTAATAAACCTGATCTCTGACCACCAGATGGTTATATCCAACAACCCAATCAGCCTTCACTCAGATGTCTAAAAGGCATCTCAGAATTCACAGGTCCTGACAGATCCCTTGCCCATGTTCCCACTTACCTTCCTTTTCCCTTAGTTTTCCTCTCCTCAATAAATATTGCTCAGGTCAAAAACCTGAGTCATTATTCATTTTTCTTTTCCCCCCTTACCCACCTCCATACCCCCCACCCTCACTCCTGCAAATAGCAAATCCTTTCAGCTTCACGTCTAGACTATATTTCGATTCTGATCAATTCTCAGGAACTCCACTGCCATCACCCAAATGTGAGTCACCATATTCTCTTTTTCATACCGTTGAAACCACCTCCAAAGTTTCCTCCCTCTTTCTCCTCTTGCCCTTCTCAGTTCACTTACCTCATAACCAAAGTGGTCTTTCAAAAATGTGTGAAAAAGAGCATATCACCCACTTACCTGCAAGATTCTCCATGCTCTGTCCCTGTCTCCGACTCATTGCTTACAACTCACCCCCATGCATTCAATCCCAGCTCTATAATCAGCCTGACCTTCTGTTACTCTAACATGCCAAGCAGAGTCCCTCTTAGAGACTTTGCCTTGGGTGTTCCATCATTCTGGTCTCCTAGAAGTTCATCCTGGGTGCTGCCTGTTCATCATTCAGGTCTCAGCTCCAATGCCTGCTCTCGGAGAGGTCTTTTCTCAACACCCAAGTTCCAGTAGACCCCTCTTCCCTTCAGTCCCTGTCCATTGTGTTAAAATACCTGTTTTATTTCTTCATTTGTTATTTATATGTATATTTCACACACACCCAATAATATTAACTACAGGTCTTTTCCCACTGAATTCTGAACACCTAGAACTTCCCTGGTGGTGAGTGTTCTAATTGGCTTGAGCGAATAGTGTACCTCCCCATGTTTACGCAGGCCTAATCATACTCAAGTGTATATATTATTGTCTCTCTGTAAAAAATCCTTATTTTCTTTCAGGTTGTTTGGGCAAATAGTTACAAAGTTGGCTGTGCAGTACAATTTTGCCCTACAGTTTCCCATATGTCCAATGCAGCACATTTCATATGCAACTACGGACCAGCGTAAGTGCCTCAAAAAGATCGACCTCTTAAAAAAATCCTATTATAGAAACATTTCTCTAAATTATATGAAATCTGGATAATAAGGGAAAGGGAAAAGAAAAAAATTAATATCATCCTGATTCCTTTCCCAGAGATAGGAGTCTATCAACATTCTGGTAAATTTGTGTGTCTGCACACCATATAAATACACACATGCACACACACACCTATCTTAAAAATAGCAAGACTAAAAATTGGCAATTTTTACATGACTTGAATTCCTCAATTTGCATCACATTTTGTTTGCTTTTGATAGTTCAATGTTTCTGAAATGGTTGTGATTTTTTCCTCTTTGGGAAATGGGGGAGAGTCATGACCCCGCACTTCCTTAAAACTTATGTATATGTACATATTTATCACACACATATTTAGAAAACTTAGATCATGCTGGAAAAACATGTGTTTTAATTTTTACTTAAAATTATACCTTGAGCACTTTCCATAATTATATAAAGGCTTATATACTGTTCACTATGTATCAAGCACTGTTCTTAGTGCTTCACATATATTAACTTATTTAATCTTCATTAAAAGTCTGTGAAATAGGTCCTGTAATTACCCCTGTTTTACAGATAGGAAACTGAAGCTCAGAAGGTCCCCCAGTGAATGGCCGTCACAGCTGGCCTTTACGGCTGTTAATCCAGAGTTTTTATCTTAATGGTAACTCACATTCTATCCTGTTCAAGAATTCAGGTTTTTCTATATATTTTAATAAATGATGAATAAACTTGTACATAAATCTCTGCTTATATCTCTTTTCCTACAATTCCTAGAAGTCATACAAACTTGATAAAAAGTATGATGGGGGGGCTCTTTTTTCTTAGTACATTTTGTCAAATTACTCTCTAGCATTATAAGAATTTATGCTTCCTCATCAGTAGAGCATATCTATAAATTTTTAGCATATTTTTAATTTGATAGAAAATATTTTATGTATTTCCTTTTGCATCTCTTTGATTATGTGATTATAAACATTTTCTACCTTGATTGTTTACCTTCCTTGATTTGTGATTCATGAGGTCTGCCCATTTTTCTACTATAATAATTTTTCTTACTGATTATGGTTTAGCTCTTTTAAAGCTTTTAACTCTTTGCTTTTATGTACTAGTATTTCTCTAATTTGTTGTCCTTGAATTTTGTTTGGATTTTACCAACATTTAGATTACTGAAGAATAGTTGGAAGAAACTTCTCTTTCTTTCCCCGAAGTAATGTTCAGGACAGATGTTTGATATTATGATTGAGTGGAGGTGGGAATGAAGGGAGTAAGCTCAGGTATCATTCAGAAGATAGCCGCTTTGACTTAAAAACCCTGAGTCAGAAAATAAGGGAAACCCTGGAAATACTAGCGAAAACCATGATTCAATTAGTAGTAACTTTTCATATGACATTTATATAGCATAATGGTTAAAGTACACACTTTTCCTTTTTTTTTTTTTTAGTATATGCTTTTGAGACCTATCTATTTTACTTACTATGTGGCCTTGGACAAGTTACTTAACCTCTCTGAATTTGTTTCCTCTCCAAAGGATTAGGATAATTACAGTACCTTCCGTATAGGATGAGTATGAAAATTAATGTGAAAAGGTCATGTAAAACACGAGTACATACAATGTCTGGCAATGATGATTATTCAATAAGTAGTCATTATTATTATTGCTATTATAATAAGAAGGTACAAATATGAACTCTCCTACTTTAGAATGACATTACTTATTTTCAATAATAATCAATATTGAACTGTAAAATTTATAGACAGTTATAAAGCTTCCAAAAAGATTGAGTGACTTCATTTGTTCATTTACTGATTCATCATTCAACAAATATTTATTGTTTACAGCACTTTGAAGGAGAACAGGCCAGGCACAGTCCCTGCCCTTATGGATTTTATATTGATGGGACAGGCAGACAATTAAAATACAAATAAAATATTAAGATGGGGCAATGAAGACAATATAAATACTGCTATAGTAGAGATTATCAATAGGCAAAATCCCTAGGGAAAGGCTATGATATATTTAAGGATTGGATTGAAGAATGAAAAGGAGCCAGACATACAAAAAACAGGAACCAGCTGTCTGGTGAAGAAAACAAGCATAAAGTCCTTGTGCAGAGGAGTTTGGCAAGTTTAAAGAATTGACAGAAGACCCAAATGCTTGGACCATTAAATGAGATGAAGTTTGGGGGCATGGAGGGCTGGTTAGCTCAGATTATGCAGGGCCTTGAAAGTCATGGCAAAATTTAAATGTACTCAAATCACAATGGAAAGCCATGCCAGTATTTCAGCTGCAAAGTGATGAAACCTGCTTTAAATATGGCGATCAATTAGGTGAAGCCTGGAGAATAGATAAAGAAGCCTAAGAGGGGAAGCACAGAGTTTAGAAGGAATGCCTGACTAATTAGTTTTGCTTTCTGGGGTTGTTTATTTTCCTTCCATATACAAAGAGTCTTATGTCTCCATGCCACATAATCATAGGAAAGCCGGTATCCTGCCCAATATTTGTGAGAATTAATGGAGTGGGGGTGGGGGGATGGGTGCTTAATTCTCCAGTCCCCTGGAGAATTGAACTCTGCTCAAGTTTCCATCATTGGAACAGTTTTGGCACCTCTCCTCCTGAATTCTTCAGGTCTCTCTGCAATACATTATCTGAAAACATAGGCACAGTCCTCTCTTCACTAAGCAAGGCTATGGTGTGTTAGTTAGACCTTCACTCAGTGAATTAGTGGAGCGGATTACAGAACAGCAAATAACAATTTTTACCCAGCTAGGACCTAATGTGCTCTGGCCATCACTGCCTGGGGGACCCTTATTCATGTCCATCTTTCCTTAAAAGATCTGTCCTCTCTCTCCCCAGGGCCCAGGTTCCTAACCCCATACCCCTCAGGCCACTAAGAGAAACAATAAAACTTCCTGCATCTTTTTTGGGCACACTTTAGTTCAGTTTTTCTTAATCGCTCCCATTTAGATAATTCCAGGCCTTTCCCGGAATATGGTCCTCCCAAAACGAATTCTGCAATCTCCCTAGAACTCACCCCTGCCCTGGCTTTTAGTTTATTTTATAAGATTTTTTTGTCCTCTCACTTACAGTTTGGAATGCACCATCAAACAAAGAATGACATAGCATAAATGATTTGGAAACAAACATTCTAGACTTTAAACCACTTAATGAATCTTGTGCTTTTTAACAATGAAAGATCCTCCAATGATTAATGTGTATTTCAGAACTCATCTCTTAAAATTGCTATCAGAATCTCTATGATATTCCTTTAAAATTTTTCCATAATATAGGGTAAGCTAGGGTAAATATAATTTCTGAAACAACTTGAATTAACTTGGGACCAAACAAGATTAGAAAATGTTTGGGGGGTTGGAAAATGAGATTTAATATAAAGCAATACCTCTAAAGGGATGCCTCTAAACTTTGGAGATAAAATGTATAGTATTGGGGCCAGGGGATCCATGAACTTGGATTAGAAAAAATTTCTAGTTTATTTTTACTACCCTCTATTGAACATAATATTGACTTCCTTTATGAATGAAGGTGAAACTCCACAGTCATATTAGCAATGCTTGTGACTTGTATTGGCAGAACCAGTGTCTTTGTAATTACCAAAAATGTTTTCATATTAACTCCAATTGCTGTAGTTATTGCAAATTACAGTTTATGTTCATCACTACTTTGAAATTACTGTAATTATTTGACCCCATTAGATCTTGTTCATACTTAAAGAAATACACATTACTACATCACAAATAATTTTTAACATTTGATAACTTTCAATTTCATTGATTTTCTTTATAATTCTGTGCATTTTATTTTATGCATTTAAAACAACAAATTATTCTGAGAGTTCACAGGTTTCACTAAGCTACCCAAGGATACTGTGACACAAGAAAATTAAGAACTCTTTTCCAAAAGTACAGTTCCAGAAAAGATTAGTGCAAAGGTAGGGTCATTTACAGAAATGTATACTCTGCCGTCACTGATACTCTGAAGCTATTCATGGGGAAACAAAATGTTTATATTATCTCTTTTCCTAGTCTGTGATTTTAGTCAGTTATTTACATTCTATGCCTCAGCCTCCATCTACATAATGAGGATACATAATAGTAATTTCCTCATTGAATTGTTGTGAGAATTAATTATTTCATTCAAGGATGGCTTAGAACAGTGTCTGTTACATGATGAATGCTGAGTAAGTATTAGTTGTTATTCATACCACATCTTGTATGTGAAAACATTGCATGGTACAGATTCCTCCTTATCTCTTATTTTCTTTTCAAAGGCACTTACCCCAGCCATATGGCTTCTTTCCAATAAAAACTATGGAGGTTTGCTATACTGGGGAGAGTAAATGTGGGTCACAATAGCTTTTCTAAGATGGGTGGGTTTTTTGGCTGGCAGCAACCGTACTTACCAAAGGGTAAGTGAAGGGAGCGTGGCCCTGCAGACAGACAAATCTAGGTTTCATCCCAGCTCTGACATTTATTAATTGTGACCTTGGGCAAGTTATTTAATCTCTTGGAACCTTAGTTTTCTTATCTGTTAAATAGAAATAAAAATAACTTCCATCCATTTTAAATGAGATGTAGATTCAAATTTCAGCTCACAAAATGAATTCTGCAAATAATGTCATTCTGTTTCTGTTTCCCTCTCTTCACTTCTCTTACCAACCCCTCTGAATCTTTAGATTTTCTTCCTACTGTTCTCCTAGATTTAATCAAGGATTCATAGTGCCTTAGGATTGAAAAACAAAAATCTCCTAATGGACAACTTTCTTCTACTTTACAGAGGAAATTACCCAACTTGGCCATATAAGAGAGGAGCAACTTGCAGTGCCTGCCCTCAAAATGACAACTGTTTGGACAGGCTCTGTGGTAAGTATGTATAAAAACCAACCTGCCAAAAATACAATGTAATTAAAGCTGTTGTAACTTTCTATAGATTTAAGAATGCCAACATTCACTTTATCTAATAGCTATTTTCAAGGAAACTGGCATCAGGAAGCAATCAAACCAACTGCTTGCTGTTCTAGGCATTTGTGTTTAAGGCAAATTTAAGAAAACAAAGTGTACTCTTTTTATTTAGTTGTTGTTGGTTCAACAAAAAATCACTGTGGTGATGGAAACTGTAGACCAAGATTTATTAACTTCAGCAAGACAAAATATGTATAACAAGGTCATCCAAACTACCAGAATTCTGTACTTTGGGTTCTTACTTGTCCAAGGCACTGTTGGAGCCTTGCATCTTCATGTGTGGAACTAAATAAATGGAAAAAAAGCTTCAACATGGTGCTTTCTATGAGCAAGACAGCATTTAATGACAGACTCTGTAGAAGGTCAATAAAAATATCTTTCTAAAGATGTTTTACTAAACTTCCTTGCAAGTATTTGCTTTGTAATTTTGAAGTATCAATATGTAATTAGCTAAATGCTTTTGGTTCCCTTTGGACACATGCCTTTCCATCGCAGTTTGTTATTTCATTTTTTCCCATGATGCGAAGGGAGACTGTATTAGTTAGGGTTCTCTAGAGAAACAGAATCAACGGGAAACACTTGCAAATATAAAATTTATAAAAGTGTCTCACGTGACCGCAGGAACACAGAGTCCAAAATCCACAGGGCAGGCTGCGAAGCTGACGACTCTGATGGAGGGTCTGGATGAACTCCACAGGAGAGGCTCACCAGCCGAAGCAGGAATGGGACCTGTCTCCTCTGAGTTCTCCTTAAAAGGCTTCCCATGATTAGATTTAGCATCACTAATTGCAGAAGACACTCCCCTTTGGCTGATTACAAATGGAATCAGCTGTGGATGCAGCTGACGTGATCATGACCTA
>PVIY010005680.1:0-92761 GCA_004026745.1 Myrmecophaga tridactyla | reverse complement strand
CCCTCCCCCGAATGTACTTAAGCCCGGCGCTCTCCGAGCTCTGGGTCGTCGATCGAGCCCCGGGGTTTTCTAACCTCAAATGTCTCACTCCTCGGGTCCCCGGGTGGCCCATCCCGGTGTGTATCAATAAAAGCCTTAACCCGCATCTGGCCTCAGTGAAGACTTCTCTCGCGACCGCCGGCTGGGGAAAGCGCCGGCTTCAGCTTACCCAGGTTAATTTTCTGCGAGCTCGCCCCCAAACCCACCCAGTGTACCGGTTTGCCTGGCACGGCTGAAGCAATCCGCGGCAGTAAGTGATCATTAGAAATTTGCATCAAAAATCCCTGTCTGTATTAGTTTCCTATTGCTGTTGAAACAAAGCACTAAAGACTAGGTGGCTTAAAACAACAGAACTGTATTCTCTCATGGCTCTGCAGGCCAGAAGTCTGAAATGAAGCTTTTAGCAGAGCCACGCTTCCTCAGAAACCTGTAGGAGAGAATCCTTCCTTGCCTTTTCTAGCTTTCAGTGTTTGCTGGCAAGTCTTGGCATTCCTTTGCTTGAAGCTGTAGCAGCTCAATCTTTGCCTTCATTGTCACATGGCAATTCTCTCTGTCTGTGTCCACTCTCCCCTTTTCTAAAGACATCAGTCACATTGTATTAAGAACCCACCCTAATCTACTTTGGCTTCATCTAAACTGGTCATATCTTCAAAGATCTTATTTCCAAAGTAGGTCATATTCACAAGACCAAGTGTTAGGATTTGAGCATATCTTTTTGGGGGATCACAATTTATCCCATAATGCAGGGTATAAAATGGCCAATAAAATTTAGTGCATATGTCACATGTTTGGCTGTTTGGTATATGCACCCCTTCCTACAGCTAAGGAGTCCAGCTTTGAGAGGTTCCTTAGAGGGGAAGCTCTCTGCTTCAGCACAGGCATAGAAAACAACAGGTTCTCAGACTCTGTGATTGCAACAGACACACATGTCTGAGACCTATGTGCCAGCATTCAGATCTTCCCATCTGGGACTTTACCTCTGAAGTCAGTGACTAATGCCAGCCATGACAGTTTAGACCAGAGCTTGACAATCTGTCTGTGGTAAGGGGTCACATTTTCAAAATTTCCAGTTTGCTGCAGACTGATCCTTTTATAATATACCATAAAAATGGATCACTAGAAAAATACTAAATGAAAAAAGCTGTAAATCTCTACACACCAATTTTATATTATTCAGTTTTCAAGACATAAAATTACTCCATCAAAGTACGATAACATTCTTAAATGCTTATTTTCAGTTTCTGTACTTGTTGCAGAATAGTAAATATTTTTGAGACTCCTATGTGAGTGGCAGTGGTTTAGACCTTGTTATTGTGGAGGGAGGCAGGGGCAGGAGCTTGATGTTCAGTAGCAGGGCAGTATTAGAGGCATCTTAACCAGATCCTTCCTATGTTGTGCCTTGGCTAGTTTCTGGCTACTGACCCTCCCCTTTGATTTTGTCCATTCCCCAAGCTGGGCTCTTTTAGTCTTTTGTGTGGATTCAGTGAAGTATTCAATGTCTTTCTGATAAACAATGCCTCTACTAAAATTACTCACAACTGTTATTGGTTGTCTGCAGCCAAGAACCTGACAAGCACAAGTATTTGTCTGTGACATTCTATTTCTACAGTAAAATACATTTATATGGAGATTCTATTTCTATAGTAATAATATGCTTATGTGGGGTTCAGAACCCAATAAGAGCTCAATAAGTAGTGTGGCAGACAGAATCTAAGGTAACTCCCAATGATTTCCCACCTCCTGTTGTTCATGCCTTTGATAGACCCCTCCTCTTGAATGTGGGTAGGAACTATGACTTGCTTATTACCAATAGAACATGGTGAAGATGGTGGGATATTACATTATATAAAACCACATTGTAGGGTACATGGGGGCCTGGGTTTGATTCCTGGACCATGCACCCCCCCAAAAAAAATAACTGCATTGTACAGACGAGAGAGAGAGAGATTTTCCTTACTAACTTGGTGAAGGAAGTTGTCATGTGAGGAAGCCAACACGGCAAAGAATTGCATAAGCCTGAGGGGTCTCTAGGAATTGTGGGTGGCCTCTAGGACCTAGGGCAGCCACCATCTAACAGCCAGCAAAAATCTGGGTCTCTCAGTCAAATAACTACTTTTGGAAACCATCTGAGGGAGTTTCAAAGCAGATCCTTCCCTAGTGAAGCCTCTGATGGAAACTAGTCCTGGCCAATACCTTGATTGTAGCCAATGAGCAATGCTAAGTAGAGAATTCAGCTAAGCAGTGCCTGGACTGCTGACTGGGAGATAATAGGTGTGTGCTGTTTTCAAGCCATTAAATTTGTGGTAATTTGTTGTGCAGCAATAGATAATAAATGCAGGTAGAAATGGTTTTTATTAAAATTTCTTAAAGAAATTAATTTTGAAAATTAGCCCTAGTAACTGTGGTGTACTTGGCTAAAAATGGATGCCACCAAGAATAAACTCTTGAAACAAATCAAAGAGTATAAACTGATGCCTTCCAAACGTTAGTGAAGACATCAATCAAAGGATGAAATTTTATCTTAAAAATTAATGGAACTTTGGAAAACTGTTTCACAGGGTCTACTGGAGCTGAACATATGCCAACCATATGATCCTACAATTCCCCTCTTGGTTATATATACAGCTCAAAATGAGTGGTTATTTCCACCAAAAAACATATACAAGAATATTCACAGCAGCACTATCCATAATAATCTCAAATTGAAGACTATTTATCAATAACAGAGTAGCTAAATTATGGTGTATCTGTACAATAGAATACTAAATGGCCATGAGGATGAATAACTTTAGATCTCACACAACAATATGGATCTCACAAGCAATGTTGAGCAAAAGAATCCAGATGCAAAGCACATTGTATGATTCCATTTATATAAAGTTAAATGTAGGGACAGTGGTTACCTTTGTGAGGTAGCATCTTGGAATACTCTATTTCTTGATCTGGATGCTGAGTCCAAAGATGTATTCAATTTGTGAAAAGTCACCTTTATGGCAAATGTGCTTTTCTGTATGTACATTATACCTCAATAGAGATTTTAAAATGCAAGTGAATGTTGAATTTCACTCTGAAATATATGTATATTTCTTTAATATATGAAGAATGTGTTTTTCTCCAAATATCCAAGTAAAACAAATCCTCAAGGAAGATGTATCACCTTTTTCCTGTGGTTTTGCATTGCTTGTGGCTTGATTCCAGGGTTCCCTATATCCCAATTAGGAAGGAAAGCCTTAAAACTGAGGGATGAAGCTTTCATGTTGAAAGTATGAATGCTATAGACCAGACCAGAGTAGTTAGGAGGTATCTCTAGTCTCTTCCTTTAAACAAAATCACAGAGATGACTGCCTCTGCTACCCTGGGGTCAAATTTCTTGTGTGTGTTATGCAAGCTGGTCTCTGATAGATACAATTGGTCTGTTTTATGTATCAACTCTCTTCCAGTTTAAGTCATGCTAGTCTTTTATCCAGTGATGAGTTGTGACAGAATAATTATTACCTTTGAATACAAACTTCAAGAGAAGGGTGTGGGGATGTTTTAATGGCCAAGTCCCAAAGATCAAGCCACCTGACCTGTCCACACTTCTGAACAAGTATCCTATTCCAGGTTCTGTGATTCTCCACACCTGTTGCTTTCTTTATGTGCCATTGTTGATCAGTAGAGAAGCCAAAGTATTTCTAGACCAGAAGTAAAGCTTTTAAGTTAAAGAAAGCACCAAAGTTTAGTGAAACCTATTGGAATCATTTTATCATGAATTGAATTGCATGCAATGGGATAATTGGTGGACATTTTCTTGTGTTTCTATAAATACAACTGTCCTTAAGAAATCTTTACACCCTGTAGACTGGTCTGCAAAATGTTTGAGGGTGGGGTTATCTTCTTATTCATTCTTGAATTTTAAGAGCTTAGCAAGAATCAAGAACACAGTTAAATAAATGAAACTCCAGATTTTCCATTTAGAAAACAGGTTTATTTGTAGTTGGAAGGGGTTGAGGGAAGATTAGAGGACTTGACTTGAGTCTGTATTTGCTTATTGATAGGTTTTACTGAAACTGCATGTTAATTTGGGATGACTTTGCTGGGTTCTGATGGAAATGACAGGACATATCCCCTCAGCTGACAAAGAAATCCTTTGGTGGAGATAGCATAAGAAAATAATTGAGATGGTTTCTATCCCAGTAGTACTTCATTTGGATGTTTGTTTCCACAAACGTGCCTTATGGGATCTTCCTGTCTTCTGGAAAAGGTATTGGCATCAGCAACTACAGTAACAAACATCATATATAACTGCTGAATCGGTCTGGGCCCAGTTGCAGATTGTAAAAACTATTCCAGCTAGTTTAAGCATAAATAGAGTTTAACACATAGAATTAGGAATTTATGAAATGCTTGAGAAGACTGAAGGAGCAGGAACTAGTCTGAGCTTTTAGGAATAATGTGCAGAATACCACACAACTGGCCTACCAAGAACTGGGGCATCAGTATGATGCTGCTCTATCTCCTGACTGCAGGTCCATACCTCCTCAGCTGCCTTCTGTGGGTAAGGAAGCTACTGCCAAAATTTTTGGTTCAATGGCCCACTACTTCAGCTGTGATACACACTAATAAAGAGGAGTCTTTGTGTCCTGCCCCTGAATATCCACCATAGTATGGGCCAGTTACTGGGACCTCTGCAGAAAAAAATAACTGTCTCCACTTCTGTGCTTGCTAGAAGTGTGACCTCCCACTTATTTCTACATTCCAAATCTCACATAGGTGCATCTAGGTGGCAGAATCCAGGTCAGAAGATCTTGAACTCTAATACAGTATAAGAAAGATAACCTTCAGCCTTACAACTGTTCTGACTACCTCTTATTCACCTCATTGTTGAAGGAATGATTCTTTATCACAAATAGTACAAGATGGTCAAATGCATGAGACCTGATACTGGGCAAATGAGACTGGCAGCGGTTTATAAGTCACATATAATCATAGCCCAGGGGATGAGGGGAGGAGGACATCATATGCCAAGCAAAGCCTGGTTTGCTTTCAGGAGCAGAATAAACCAGCAGGGGCTGTAGGAAGCAGGCTTTGTAGTGACAAGAGGGTGAGATGACCCCTTTGTGGGAGGATGTGATTGGCTTCTTTGAATAATTCCATGGTCTGGCAGAGAATTGAAACCAATTAGGTTGAGGAACAGGTAGAATGGACTTATTCCAGGTGATAGGGGATCTAGCCAGGTGGTTAGTTTTTCCTGCTGAGTGGGAGCATATCTGGTGAAAGCAGGTGTTTTGGTTTGCTAAATTGGCTGGAGTGCAATATACCAGAAACAGAAAGGCTCTTAAAGGAATTTATTAAGTTGCAAGTTTACACTTCTAAGGCTATAAAAATGTCCAAACTGAGGCACCCAGATAAAGATACCTTAACCCCAAGAGAACCCAAATGACATTCAGGGTGTCTCTGTCAGCTGGGAAGGCACATGGCTGTCATCTTGCTGATGTTTTTGGCTTCTCATTTCAAACAGCTTTCCTGGGGGCATTTTTTTTCTGCATCTCCAAATGTATAGGTCTCATGTTGGCTCTGTCACTTTTGAAGTTTCCCCAAAATGTTTCCCTTTTAAAAGGCTCCAGTAAACTAATCAAGACCCACCCTGAAGATGATCAAATCTTAATCTAATCAAAAGGCAGCACCCACAATTGAATGGGCCAATCTCCATGGAAGCCATCTAATCAAAGGTTTCCATCCTAAACAGTAGTTATGACCCCACAAAATTGGATCAGGATTAAAACATGGCTTTTCTGGGGTACATAATAGTTTCAAACCAGCACAGCAGGGGAACTCTCAATCAGGCCCTGGGAATTCTGTGATGCTCAAAGATGTTAAGACTGAACTTGATGATGTTGCTTTTTTAACGTTTTTAATTGTGAAATATATACAAAAAAGTAATAAATTACAACGTATGTTTTTAACAAGTAGTTATGGTACAGATTTCACAGTTTGGTATGGGTTACGGTTCCACAATTTCAGGTTTTTCCTTCTAGCACCTCCAAGACACTGGAGACCGACAGAAATGTCAATACATTAATTCAGCAGTCATATTCAATTGTTAAATCCTATCTTCTCTGTTATACTCCTTCTCTTTTAATAGCATATATACCCAAAAGCAATACATTTCAAAGCACATCACAACCAAATACTTGTAGAACAGATTTCACAGTTTGGTATGAGTTACAATTCCACAATATTAGGTTTTTATTTCTAGCTGCTCAAAGGTACTGGAGACTAAAAGAAATATCAGTAAAATGATTCAGCATCATTTGTTAAACCCAACTTTCTCTGTATTACTCCACCATCATCTCTGATCTTTCTCACATTCTGCAGGTGTATTTGGGCTATGCCCATTATAACTTTTTTTAACTTCTTTTATTGCATAGTATAACATATATACAAAGCAAAGAAATAAAAAAAATACATTAGTTTTCAAAGCACTCTTCAAAAAATGGTTACAGGCTATATCCCAGAGTTTGTCATGGGCTACCATACAATCCTTTCATATTTTTCCTTCTAGCTGCTCCAGAATATAGCAGGCTAGAGGGCTTAAATGATTCTTTATCATCACAATCAACTTTTTCTTCCCTTCTTTTTTTTGTGAACAATAATATATACAAAAAAGCTATAAATTTCCAACCACAGCACCACAATTAGTTGTAGAACATATTTCAGACTTTGACATGGGTTACAACTTCATAATTTTAGGTTTTTACTTCTAGCTGCTCTAAAATACTGGAGATTAAAAGAGGTATCAGTTAAATGATTCAGCATTTATATTCATTTGTTAAATTCTATCTTCCATGTGTAATTCCGCCATCACCTTTGATCTTTCCATACCTCTCTTTGGGGTTGTTTGGGCTATTGCAATTCTAAATTTTTGATATTGGAAGATGGAACCATCTGATTATTTGGAGAGGCTGGGCTAGGTTTCAGGACTTACCTGGACCAGGGACCCATCTGGAGGTTGTAGGTTTCTGGAAAGTTACTCTAGTGCCTGGAATGCTTGTGGAATCTTATATATTGTCCTAGATATTCTTTAGGGTGGGCTGGAATGGTCCTGGCTGGAGATTGGCAGGTTATGATAGGTAGCAAGGTCTACCTGAAGCTTGCATAAGGGCAACCTCCAGAGTAGCCTCTCCACTCTATTTGAATTCTCTCTGCCACTGATTCTTTATTAATTACATTTCTTTTCCCCCTTTTGGTCAGGATGTAATTGTTGGTCCCACAGTGCCAGGTCTGGATTCATCCCTGGGAGTCATCTCCCACATCGCCAGGGAGGCTTTCACCCCTGGATGTCATGTCCCACATAGAGGGGAGGGCAATGATTTCATTTGCAGAGTTGGGCTTAGAGAGACCAAGGCCACATCTGAGCAACAACAGAAGTCCTCTAGAAGTAACTCTTAGGCATGCCTATAGGTAGTCTAAGTTTCTCTGCTACCTGCATAAGCTTCAAAAGAGTAAGCATCATGATCGAGGGCATGGCCTATTGATTTTGGTATCCCTACAGTTTGACACAGTATCAGGGGATTTCCTGATGGTAAAGTTTAATAGTTCTGCAGTCTTTCTCCCCTCCCTCAGGGGACATTGCCAATACTTATCAATTATCTGCTTAATACAGTCTAGGATGTTTCCAGGCATTACAATAATTTTTATAGGATTAAAAGACCTCTTTCTCATTCTGTACTCTCTGTGTTTCAGTTGTTCAAATGAGCTATACAGATAGGTTGATTTAGATTATGCACTACAGAAAATTTCAGTTCCAGATTAAATAAACCTTCTTCCATTGGTCTCAAAGAGTACATGTGGTTCTAAAATATAGACACTGCCTTCATTACCCCTTTGTTCTGAATTACTTTAACCCCAACCTGTTCAGCTTCATTCTTATCTCTAAATATCAGGTTATATATTTATTAAACAGTCTCTCAAAATCCAGAAATAATTGTCACCACTCCAGACTTAATGTGTCTGCTCTAAAAGCTTATGATCAAGGCCCCTGTTTTCTTATAAGCATTTTCTAAAGATGGCCATACCATTGTTGTTTTTTTTTGTTTCTGGCTTATTTTGTCTCACTAAATGTCCCACATGTTCATTCACATCATTGCATGCCTCACGACATTGTTCCTTTTTGTACCACCCTTCTGTGTCTGTTATGATGTCTTTACATTTATGGTCTATTTTGTCCAATATTAGTATAGCTACTCCGGCTTTCTCTTGGCTACAACTTGCGTAGAAAATCTTTTTCCATCCTTTCACTTTCACTCTATTTGTACCCTTGTGTTTAAGATGAGTCTCTTGTAAGCAGCATATAGCTGGATTATTTTTCTTAATCCAGTCCACCAATCTGTATCTTTTAATTGGTAAGTTTAGTCCATTAACATTCAAAGTTGTGACTGAAAAGGCGTTTCTTAATTCTACCATCTTATCTTTTTTATTTGTCAGATCTATATATTCTTTTCCCTCCTTCCCTTTGCTTTCTTTAAATTACTGTGGTAGTTAGATTCAGTTGTCAACTTGGCCAGGTGAAGGCACCTAGTTCTGTTGCTGTGGACATGAGCCAATGGTACGTGAATCTCATCTGTTGCTCATTATATCTGCAGTTGGCTTGGAGGTGTGCCTGCTGCAATGAATGATGTTTGACTTAATTGGCTGGTGCTTAAATGAGAGAGGGCAATGTAGCACAGCTAAGCAGCTCGGCATTCCTCATCTCAGCACTCGCAGCTCAGCCCAGGCCTTTGGAGATGCAGAAAGGAATCACCCTGGGAAAAGTTGTTGGAACCCAGAGGCCTAGAGAGAAGACCAGCAGAGATCATCCTGTGCCTTCCCACTTAAGAAAGAACCTCAGATGAAAATTAGCTGCCTTTCCTCTGAAGAACTAATGAAATAAATCCCCTTTTATTGAAAGCCAGTCTGTCTCTGGTGTGGTGCATTCTGGCAGCTAGCAAATTAGAACAATTACCCTTAGTGGTACTCTTCAATTCTGTGCCCTCTTCCAGACCCCCCTCCCCTGTCTCTTTTTTTCAGCCAGAAGCACTCCTTTTAGTATTTCTTGGAGGGCCAGTCTCATGTTGACAAATTCTTTCAGGACTTCATCTGTGAAAACTTTAATCTCTCCCTCACTTTACAGGACAATTTTGCTGGGTTCAGAATTCTTGGCTGGAAGTCTTTCTCTTTCAGGATCTTGAATATATCATACCACTGCCTTCTTGCCTCCAGAGTGCTAGTAGAGTAGTCTGAACTCAGTCGTATTTGTTTTCCCTTGTATGTAGTAGATTGTTTCTTCTCTTGCCACTTTCAGGATTTTCTGCTTCTCTTCTACATTTGACAGTGATTAATATGTGTCTTGGGGAAGGCCTATTTATATTTATTCTGTTTGGAGTTTGTTGGGCTTCTTTTACTTTTTTTATTTATGGCCTTTATGTGGGTTTGGAACTTTTCCCCCTTAATATTTTCAACTACTCTTCCTGGTCCTTTACTTCTCTCTTTTCCTTCTGGGACACCAATGATTCTTATATTTGTATGCTTTGTTTTGTCTGTCATTTCCCTGAGTTCCTATTCATTTTTTTCCATCTTTTTTGTCATTTGCTGTTTTGAGTCTTTGAAGTCAATTAACCTGTCCTCTATATCACTTATTCTTTCTTCTGTCTCTTCAAATCTGGTGTTGTGTGTCTCTATTATGTTTCTTGTTTGGTCAACAGAGTCTTTAATCTCTGTGATATTCACTGTTTTTCTATTTATTCTTTCAAATGCCTCTTTATGCTCTTCTACTGTCTTCTTGATCTTTTTTATGTAATTTGCTATCCCACTTATTTTATTAAGCAGAGTTGTATGAACATCTTTGATTAGTTGTTCCCATATCCATGTCTCCTTCAGTGTTTTAATTTGGTCATTAGGTAGGACTGTATCTGTCTACATTGTAATATGCTCAGTGATCTTCTGTTGTCTTTGTCACATGTAAATATCTTGATTGATTTACTTTGGGAGTTGATTTCTTTCAGTAGTCTAAGGCCTTGTGTTTGTGGGATGGTTGTACAGCAGGGAGCAGGGCACGGGGTGGAGCACTCAGTATGGTGATTTGCTTCAGAGCAGGTATGGGTGCAGGTTGGGGATGTTAAGCTGATGCTTGTGAACTTAAGTGCCCTGCTGCCAGGGAGGATGTTGTTGTGCTGGTTCAATGGTCTGGGAGATGTAACCCTGGCAAACACCAGTCTACGGCATGGGACCCTTTGTGCACATGCATACAGCTATGACAGTAGGTCAGCATTATGCCTTCATGGATTGGAGGCAGATGTGACCCAGCTGCACAGGTTGGCACTTTCTCAGAGCCAGGAAGTGAGGCTGAGGGCTGTGCATATGCATGGTTCCAGGATTGCTGTAAAGTGTGGTTCCCAGAGCTTAATGATGTGATTGGGGACCCATGCTCATGCATGGGCCTGGGAGTGCTATAAAAGGATGTGCTGAGCTCAGGGAGGGTGGGGTAAGGCTGTGCAACACTATGGGTGGGGGAGTGGTGGGGGTAGCCTAGGTATAGAGGTTAGTGCCCACAACATTTATGAGGTGGAAACAACCTGCAGAGAACAGGGAGGGGGAGGTAATGCTCAGGAGGGGTGCAGGAGAGGTGGGTTGGGTTGCACTTGGGGTGGGGATGGGGGCAGGTACATGCTCTGGGGGTTGGTGGGGTGAGGGTGCCTGGAGCATGTGGAATGGGAGCAGGTGATAGGGCTCACATGGGGTGTAGGGTGAGTTGCCAGTCATGGGGCTGCTCTGTTGAGGGTAGTGTGCCCAAGGAACACGGTCTGGCTAAATTCCTAGTCCCTTGTTCCCACCCATGTACTCCCCTGGGCTCCACCACTCAGAGCCTCTGCATTTAGGTTTCTCCTCCAAAATCTCCATTCCTAGGTATACAGTAGAGGCCAGAGAAATGCTCTGTATACCAGCTCTTCAGGATATTTTCATTTAGGTGTTTCATTGGGAGTAATTTTGAGAAATATTGGCCTGGAGAAGTGGCTGCACATGACATGCCCTGGATTGATGCCTTGGTCTTGTCCTCTGAGAGTCTGATTTGTTGGACTGGGGTGTGTCCAGAGCATTAGGAGTTTTTAAAACTCTCTAAGTGATTCTAATATGCAATCAATATTGAGAAGCACTGACCTAGAAAAACTTGTTGACTGAGAGCACTAAGATGGGTTACCTGAAACTGGCAGACTAATTTGGTTCTTTTATAAGACTAGTCATATTGAAGACCACGTTTAGAAGCCTAAACAGTGTGCAATAATTTGACTACCTGGGTTCCACTGAAAAATAAAAGGCATCAGGAGAGAGAAAGATTGGCTAATCCTCACATTGTCATATTTTTAGTAATGGAAATGTTTTCAGTATCTGGAAAACCATTTGAATGTTGGGATTTCCAGGGTCTCTGCAAGTCCATTGATCTCATCAAACCATTAAAAATCTTCCAAAGTCTGTTTGCTAAGCAAAGAAAAATTTTGTCAAGGAGATTATAAGTTTAGTAAGATGAGCATGTTATTAAAATAACTTATGAGTCTGTATTATAGGTCACGTATGAAAAGACAAAAGGCAAATAGAGAGAGAAGGCAAGAATATCCTTTTTTGTATACATCCTGGATGAAGTTTTAACCCATAATTATAGCTTTATTGCAAGGCATTCTAGAGATATGGAATAAAAATTTGGCCCTTCCTGAAATTAATCTTTTCTAGCTTGTGTTAAAACAGTAAATTCTTCTAAGAATAGGAGTTGAGTTTACTTTTTCTTTGCATTTCACTGCCATCTAGTAGGAAGCTGAGCATATAAGTGGAAAATGAAGGGGACTGTCCCGTTTGGGGGGTTACTTATCTCTTTCTGAAAGGATACAAAGAGATGCTGGTATTGAATTGTTTAAGAGACTCTTATTCTGTTAATGTGCAATTGCCACTCTGGGAAATTATGGCCTCTTGATTCTCATTTTCCCTCCATATTTTTCTATACTACCTCTTTCCCAAGCAAGCTAATATAGGAACAACCAATTTGCTGCATGTTTAAATTATTCCTCCAAGTTTTGGCCATTTTGGGTGCAGATGGTGGATTAACTAAAGATTTAGACTTTAAAGTTGTGGACTTTGGTATTTGAATCAAGTGATGGATGGCAATCTTTCTAAAACATGCCATGCTTGTCTCTGCTTTCTTAGGCCAATGATATTGGTTTCCAAACATCTTCTTATTACTCATGAAACTCATTTATTCATTTGTTTATTAATCTAACAAATATTAATTTCCCATCTACTCTGTGCCAAGCACATTGTTCAGCCTTGAGAATATAAAGGTGCAGAAGACCTGGGCCCTGTTTTCTAAGAGCCTGTATCTATCATGAAGTAGATGTGACTGTAGATGGATATGTTGCTGCATGAGACAAAGAAGTATCTGACTCCAACTCCAGCTCACAATGGCCTTACATGAGAAAATCAGTGATGTCAACTTTTATTTAGACCATTTTCTCTCTTTATATAAAAACTGTAAAACATGTTCAGCTGTGTGACTACCTAAGCAGTGTGATGGAACAGTTTGCCTGTACAGTAAAAAAAAAAAGCCAAAAACTGAGGTGAGTTTTTCCCAAGATATTACCATTATCCAAAATGACCCTTCTTTTTAAGGTTACAGGGTTCACTTTGGGTGGGTCAACTGAATGGCTCTTGGATGGGACCTGATGGGAGCATAATTTCAGTTGAGTAGATCCAACTCAAAGTCAGGACCTTATACCTGCAAGTCCAGAGATGTACTAATTAGTTCATACTTATGAACTGCACTACCTAGCAGACTCTAATCTGTGCATTGATGCGCATATAGCAGAAGGGTATGTGGTTGGATCCAGAGTTGAGCAAACCTTGAGAGACTGGGTACTATTAACTCAAATTACAGGAGACTGAAACACAAACCAGAATACTTATGTATAAATTTGTAATAAGAATCTTAAGTATTTTTTCATTGTTTAATAAATTCATTTTGGTTGAAAAGTTCCAGTGGAAGCCTAGTGTGAACAGAAAACAGTTCAAGGACAAAGAAGCCAAGTGTGGGAAGGTGACTGATTTTACCACCTGCTAGCATCAGATTTGATGCTTGATGTATCTATCTCCACTGCAGGGACCTACATGCTGCAGAATATGGTGGTCTCTGTTCATGGGTCAGGTCACCTTTCTTCCTAAACAGTGCTAAGTGGAGATTGCAAATTCTGTATAAATATTAATTTTGTAATATTAATATTTATTAATTTTACAGGACACTCTTTTTTGGGTCCTGTATTTTCATAATGACTACTCTCTTTCTTTGAATACTGCTTTTCCTTTAACCATTACTGATTGTTGGAAATTGCATCATGCCCACCACATAAGACATGCTCAAGTCTTAATCCACATTCCTACAGATGTGTACCCATTTGTAAATAGGACCTCTGAAATGAAAATGTTATTATTAGTTAAGGTGTAGACTCATTTGTGATTAGGTTCTTCAAAGATCCTATTTAGATAAGGCCAAATTGAATCAGGGTGGGCCTTAATTCATATGGCTGAAGTCTTTATAAGGAGAGGAAGTCTGAACAGACACACAGATGGAATGACTAGCCCAGAAGGAGAAACCAAGTGACAGAAGCAGATTTTCAAGCCAAGGAATCCCAATGTTTGACACAAAACAGCACTAGAATTGTACAGACTCTGGGAGAAACTATGACCTGTTTTTTGGACTTCTAAAACTTGAGACCTTGATTTTGAACTTCTAACCTCCAAAACAGTGAGATAATAAATTCCCATTGTTTAAGCCAACACATTGTGTGGTATTTGTCAAGATGTCTTTTCTTTTCTTCCTTGATAATCTACTTTTTATTTTAAGCATAATATATTCATTTTATAAATCAAAATGCCAGAGTTCTGGCAGTATCTTCTTGTAGAGTTGCTCTCATGTCCCATGTTTTGTCAGGTCAATGAGACAGCTTATTATCTAATAATAGAACAACTTTCCTATCACCACTTAAGCTTGTTATTCTGAAGTAATCTCTTTTGGAAAATATTTTGGAGGTTCAAAAGAATGATAGAAGTAGCCTGTAAATCATTTTGCCTATCCCTTATGTTTTGAGAGTTAGAGATAAATGTACAATGACTGAAAGTTTCAGGATGCTAAAACCTTCCAACTTTATGAGCACTTTCAGTGTTCTATAAGCATTTATTCGTGTATATTTTATCTTTTTCAGGTTGACACCATGGATCTCCTAGCCCTTACTGGGATGGAAGTAGGTCAAAAGAACCAGAAGGGACCAATTTGAGCATCACTGTAAAACTCTCCAGGAGATAAAATACGCTCAGATATGAGTATTCTGTAGTGCTTCCCCCAAATGTTCTTTCATCATGATTTGAAGACCTTCTTACTGGATGAATTTAGCTTCCTAAGAATGTCTGTATGTGAAACACCAAAGCTATGTACTCAGAAGAGTGAATGTACCTGGACAATTGACTGAGTTCAATTGTCCATGTGCATGCTTTAATTTTTTTTGAGACATAGTTGCCATACCATAAAATTCACCATTTTAAAGTGCACAATTCAGTGGGTTTTAACAAATTCACAAGGTTCTGCAACCATCACCACTGTCTAATTCCAGAACATTTTCATCACCCAAAAAGAAACCCCATACCCATTAGTAGTCACTCCAGATTCTGCCCCCCCCCCAAGCCCCTGAAGACTACTAATTTACTTTCTGCCTCTATAGATTTATCTATTTTGGACATTTTGTATAAGTAGAATAATACAACATGTCCTTTTGAGTCTGGCTTCTTTCACTTAGCATAATGTTTTCAAGGTTCATTCACAGTGTAGTATGTTTTGGTAATTGTTCTGGTTTGAAAGTATTATGTACCCTAGAAAAGCCATGTTTTTTCCTGATCCAATCTTTTGGGGGCAACCATTTCTTTTAATCCTGATTCAATATTTTATGTAGAAGCTTTTGATTACATTATTTTTATAGAAATATGACTCACCCAATTGTGGGTGTTATCTTTGATTAGAGGGAGATGTGATTCCACCCATTCCAGGTGTGCCTTGATTAGTTTACTGGAATCCTTTAAAAGAGAAAACATTTTGGAGAGAGTCAGAAATGACAGAAATGAGAGAAACAACAGAAGCCTCAGAGCTGACAGAAGCTTCACAGCAGAGCTGACACAGATGTGGACATGTGCAGAAGAGTCGCTTCAGAGAGCAGAGATATGATTGCTTAGAGATGCTTGGAGCCCAGCATATGTTGCCATGAGATGTTAAGGAAGCCAGAACCTGGAGAGAGCCAAGGGAAGCCAAGAGTTGAAAACCAACCCCAGAGAAGCAAAGTGAGGAACCTCCACATGAACAGAAACTGAAAGCAATGGACCCCAGGAGCAAGGGACCAGTAGATGCCAGCCACATGACTTCCCAGCTGACAGAGATGTTCCAGACCAATTGGCCTTCCTTGAGTGGAGGAAACCTCTTGTTGGTGCCTTAATTTGGACACTTTCACGTCCTTTGAACTGTAAAGTTGTAACTTACTAAATTTCCCTTTATAAAAACCATTCCATTTCAGGTACATTGCATTCTGGCAGCTTACAAACTAGAACAGTACTTTATCGCTTTTTATGGCTATATGTATACCGCAAATTTTGTTTATCCATTCTCAATTGATGGATATTTGGTTTGTTTCCAATTATTAGCTATTATGGATAATGTTTCTATAAAAATTGGAGAACAAGTTTTTGTTTCAACATCTGTTTTCAATTCTCTTGAATATATAACTAGGAGATGAGTGGTCATATGGTAATTCTATGTTTAACTTTTTGAGGAACTGCTAAATTATTTACCAATACAGATGAGCCATTTTACATTCCATCCACAATGTAGGAATTTCTCCATCTCCTTGCCAACATTTGTTGTTTTCTGTTTGTTATTATGATTATTATTATCATTGTCGTCCTAGTAAGTATGCCATGTTATCTTTTGCTTTTTGATTGCATTCAGTAGGAGAGAAACGCTGTAGTATTTGTCCAATTCATGTCTGTTTTGGTTTGTTAAATATAATAGAATATAATATACCAGAGTTGGAATGACTTCTAAAATGGGAATTCATTAAGTTGCAAGTTTACAGTTCTAAGGCTATAAAAATGTCCAAGCTAAGGCATCCAGGGTAATATACCTTGGCTCAAGTAAAGCCGATGGGTCTGGAACGCCTCTGTCAGCTGGGAAGGCACGTTGCTGACATCTGCTGGGGCCTTCGGCTTTCAAACAGCTTCCCCAGGGGCATTTTCTTCTTCATCTCCAAATGTCTGTGCCTGTGTCAGCTCTGCAGTTTTTCCAAAATAGTTCCCTCTGGAAGGACTCCAGTAAGCAACCCCACTTTGAGTAGGTGGAGACACATCTCCCTGGAAACCACTTAATCAAAAGGTCCCACCCACAATTGGGTGGGTTACATCTCCATGGAAACAATAAAAAGGATCCAACCCAACAATACTGAATTAAGATTAAAGAACATGGCTTTTTGGGGGTACACAACAGTTTCAAACCACCACAGTGTCCCACTCAGATCCCCTTTGGCTCCCTCTCACCCTCCATTTCCTTAACTGTTGCCAAATCACATGTTGCCTTCTCTGGACAATTGCCCCAAATATATCAGCCAATGAGTGACTAAAGGTAGGTACAAAAAGAATTCCTTTCTTTCCGGCTTCTTAGACCTTACACCCAATGCACAATCAATGAAAGAAAAGAAATAGATAAATGAAAACTCTTCAAAACTGAATACTTCTGTGCTTCAGAGGACTTTGTCAAAAGGGTGAAAAGGCAGCCAGCTAATGGGAGAAAATATTTGGAAACCACACATCTGATAAGAGTTTGATATCCAGAGTATATAAAGAAATCCTACAACTCAACAATAAAAAGACAATCGACCCAATTATAAATTGGACAAAAGACATGAATAGACATTTCTCCGAAAAGAAAATATTAATCACTCAAAAGCATATGAAAAATGCTCATCTTCACTAGCTATTAGGAAAATACAAATCAAAACCACAATGAGATATCATCTCACACTCATTAGAATGACCACTATTAAACAAACAGGGAACTAAAGTGTTGGAGAGGATGTGGAGAAATAGGATCAGTTATTTACTGCGGGTGGGAATGTAAAACAGTACAGCCACTTTGGAAGATGGTTTGGCAGTTCCTTAGTGTACTGGTTTGAATTTGTTGTCACCAGAAAAGCCATGTCACTTAATGCTCAATATTGATGGCTGGATGCTTTTTTATTGTTCCAATGGAGATGTGACTCACCCAATTGTGGGTATTAAACTCCACCCATTCCAGGTGGGTCTTGATTAGTTTACTGAAATCCTTTAAAAGAGGAAACATTTTGGAAAGAGTCCCTTTTTTAGAGCCATGACAGAATGATGAGAGCCATGAGAACTATCAGAGCCCACACAGCTAGAGACCTTTGGAGCTACAGAAAGAAAATGTCCCCAGGGAATCCTCATGAAACCAGAAGCCTGGAAAGAAAGATAGCAGACATCGTCATGTTCACCATGTGCCTTTCCAGTTGAGAGAGAACCCTGAACTTCCAAGGTATCTTTTCCTGGATGCCTTAGATTGGACATTTCTATAGCCTTGCTTTAGTTGGGACATTTTCATGGCCTTAGAACTATAGAGTTTCAACTTAATAAGTTCCCCCTTTTAAAAGCCATTCTGTTTCTGGTATGTTGCTTTCCAGCAGCTTACAAACTAGAACACTTAGAAAACTATGTATAGAGTTGCCTTAAGACCCAGCAATCCCACTACTTGGTATATACCCAGAAGATCTAAAAGCAGGGATGTGAACAGACACTTGCAAGTGATGTTCATAGTGGCATTTCTCAAATTGCTGAAAGATGGAAACAATCCAAGTGTCCATCAGCAGATGAATGGATAAATAAGGTGTGGTATAAACATATGATGGAATACTACTCAGCGATAAGAAGAAAGAAGTCCTGAAGTATGTGACAACAGGTAGGAACCCTGAGGACAAAATCCTGATTGAAATAAGTTAGACACAAAAGTACTTCACTAGTATGAGCTAATTATAATACATAAATCCATAGTCATAACATTTAGAATATAAGTTACTAAGAGATAGAATGAGGATACAGAATGGGGAGCTGATGTTTAATTTGCACAGAATTTTTAACTAGGTTGAACTTAAATATTTGGAAAAAGATAGAGGTGATGGTAGCATGTTATTGGAACTATAAGAAACAGTGCTGACCTGTCTGTGAATGTGGTTGAAAGGGGTTGTTTGGAGTCATGTGTTTCACCAGAAGGAAAGCTAGTTAAAATATGGGACTGTATAACACAGTGAACCTTGTGGTGGATGATGTCTGTGATTAATAGCACAAATATAAATAAGTTCTTTCATGCACCAGAACAAGTGTACAACACTTTCACAAAGAGTTAATAGTAAAGGGGTATATAGGAAAAATGTGCCTATTGCAAACTATGGACTACAGTTAACAGTTATATCTTAATGTTCTTTCATCAACAGTAACAAATTACCATACTGCTACTAGGGGCCAACAGTGGGTGCAAGATAAGAGTTAAGTGGTGTTTTGGGTTTTCCTTTTATGTCTATTTTTAAATTTTTCTTTTTTAGAGTAATTAAAAGTTCTAAAATTGATTATGTTGATGAATGCTATGTGATGGCATTGTGAGCCATTGATTTTACACTTTGGATGGATTATACGGTGTGTGAATATATCTCAATAACATTTGCATTAAAAAGACACTCCCAATCAGTTCCAGGAAGATGGTGGAATAGGATAGATCAAGTTCATCCCTACACCAAGGAACAGCTACAGAAGGGAGGGGAGGACAAGTGAGATGTTGATCCCAGGGTGTGATTGACCTGGAAGAGTCTTCTGCACCACATAGGGAGGCCCTGGTTGCAAAAGCTGAGGAACTGAGAAGCATAGAACTGGAGACCATCTGGTTTGTGCAAACAGCTTAATGCAGAAAGCTGGAGCTCTCAGGAGTGCACGGGGAGATGGAGACTAGGAAGTAAGCCAAGTCATGTTCCTTGAATGAACTACCCTCACCAATGCAGCCTTGGGACTTATGACCCACCTCACACCCCACGCACCTGAACCCCATCATCCGCCCCCCATACTCCAAGTACCCTTGCCCTGAAAACTCCCTGCATGTGTACCACCCCACATCCCCAACCCAAGTTCAAGCACACCTGCACCACCCCAACCTACTTCTCCTGCAGTCTTGCCCCCACTCTCCAGAGCCCTACCTCTCCCTCCCTGCTCACTGTGGGGTAGACGCCAGTGCATAAAGGCTTTTGGAGCTTACCTCCATACCCAAACTACTCCTGCCCCCAGACCATACAGTCGTGCAACCCCACCCCACCCACTCTGAGCTCTGCGCATGTGTACATCAGTTTATGGCTCTCCCAGATCTGCACATGTGTACAGTTTTCAATCACACCCCCTAGCTCTGGGCAAGCACAGAGAGACCACATCTGTCCCCAGCCAACACAGGCACAATGACCCACTGTCCTGAACTCTGCCCATGTGCACAAAGGGCCCCACACCCTAGAGCAATGTACACCAGGACCCAGGCCCCCAGACCCGTGCACCTGCACAGCCACATCCTCCCCACCCATGGATGCCCATGCTTACAGTCACCAGCCTAGCATACCCAATCTGTGCCTACACCTGCACTGCAATGCATCACTGCATTGTTGTGCCCCACCCCATGCCTTCCATCCTGCAACACATCCGTCCCACAACACAAGGCTTTAGGCTACTGAAAAAAGTCTACTTCCAAAGTAAACCAATCAAGATGTTTCCATGTGTGAAGACAGCAGAAGATCACCAAGCATATCATGATGCAGATAGTTATAGCCCAGCCAATGACCAAATTAAAACCCTAGAGGAGCATTGGCCACTGTGGCTCAGCAGGCAGAGTTCTCACCTACCATGCCAGAGACCCAGGTATGATTCCCGGTGCCTGCCGATGAAAAACAAACAAACAACAACAACAACAGCAAAAACACTAGAGGAGACACAGACATTGGAACAACTAATCAATGATGTTCATATAACTCTACTAAATAAAATAAATGGGATGGCCAATGACATAAAGGAGATAAAAAAGACACTAGAAGAGCATAAAGAAGAATTTAAAAGAATAAATTTAAAAATTAGCAGATATTGCAGAGATTAAAGATCTCTGGACAGCTGACTTTGAACCTCAAAACAGCAAATGGCAAAAGTGATGGAAAAATTTGAATTGGATCTCAAGGAAATGAAGGACAAAACAAAATGCACAAATATAGGAATCATTGGTATTCAAGAAGGAGAAGAGAAGAGTAAAGGGCTAGGAAGATAAATTGAGGATATAACGGGGGAAGACTCCCAAACCCTTATAAAGGACTTAAATATGCAAGTCAAAAGAAGCTCGATGAACTCCAAATAGAATAAATCCAAATAAGCCTTCCCTAAGGCACATACTAATTAGTCTGTCAAATGTTGAGAAGTAGAAAATCTTGAAAGTGGCAAGAGAAAAACAATCTATTACAAACAAGGATAACCACATCAGCTTAAGTTCAGACTACTCAACAGGCATATGGAGGTGAGAAGGCAATGATACATTTAAGATACTGAAAGAGAAAGGCTTCCATCCAAGAATTCTGTACCCAGACAAATTGTCCTTCAAAACTGAGGGAGAGATTAAAATTTCCATGGAAAACCTGAAAGAATTTGTCAGACTGGCCCTACAAGAAATACTAAAGGAAGTTCTGCCCGTTGGAAAAAAAAAAACACAGGAGAGGGAGGTCTGGAGGAGGGCACAGAATTGAAGAGTAAGGGTAACTTAAAGGATAAAAGAGAAAAAAGGAAAAGAATATATAAATCTGACAAATAAAATTGAAAAGATAAGATGGTGGATTCAAGAAATGCCTTTTCAGTAATAACTTTGAATGTTAATGGGCCAAACATACCAATTAAAAGATACAGATTGGTAAAATAGATTAAGAAACCTTAATCTATTAAGGTTTCCACCTAAGGTTCCACCTAAAACCAGGAATGAGACAAGGATGCCCTTTGTCACCAGTATAATTCAATATTATACTAGAAGTTTTAGCTAGAGGAATCAGGTAGAGCAAAGAAATAAAAGGCATCCAAATTGGAAAGGAAGAAGTAAAACTTTCATTATTTTTGGATGACATGATAATATACTTGGAAAATCCTGAGAAATCTACAGCAAAGCTACTTGACCTAATAAACAAACTTAGCAAGGTGGCGGGGTATAAAATTAATGTGCAAAAATTAATGTGTTACATTTCTATACACAAGCAATGACCTAACCGAAGAGTCAGTTAAAAAAAATTCCATCCAAAATAGCAACTAAAGGAATCAAGTACATAAGAATGAACTTAACTAGAGATGTAAAGGACTTCTACACAGAAAACTACATAACATTGCTAAAAGAAATCAAAGAATATCTAAATAGGTGGAAAGACATTCGATGTTCATGGATAGGAAGGTTAAATATAGTTAAGATGTGAATTCTACCCAAACTGATCTACAGAGTCAATGGAGTACCAATCAAAATTCCAACAACCTACTTTGAAGACTTGGAAAAGCTAATTACCAAATTCATCTGGATAGGAAAGAGACCCCAAATAGCTAAAAGCATCCTAAAAAAGAAGAACGAAGTGGGAGGATTAACACTCCCTGAATATAGAACTTATTGTGAAGCCACTGTGGTCAAAACAGCATGGTATTGACACAAAGATAGAAACATTGACCAATAGAATCAAATCTAAAGTGCAGAAGTAGACCACGAAACCTATGGTCAACTTATTTTTGACAAGGCCCCCAAATCCTCTGAACTGGGACAGAATAGTCCTTTCAATAAATAGGCATGGGAGAACTGGATACAATAGCCAAAAGAATGAGAAAGGACCCTTACTTTACACCCTATACAAAAATTAACTCAAAGTGGATCAAACACCTAAATATAAGAACCAGCACCAAAAAGCTTCTAGAAGAAAATGTAGGGAAATATCTTCAAGACCTAGTAATAGGAGGTAGCTTCCTAAATTTACATCCAAAGCACAAGCAACAAAGGAAAAATAGATAAATGGTAACTCCTCAAAATCAAATGCCTTTGTGCCTCAAAAAACTTTGTCAAAAAGGTGAAGAGGCAGCCAACTCAATGGAATAAAATATTTGGAAATCACACATAAGACAAAGGTTTGATATCCTGTATACATAAAGAAATCATACAACTCAACAACAAAAGAAAAAACAACCCAATTATAAAATGGACTAAAGATATGAATAGGTATTTTTCTGAAGAGCATATAGAGATAGCTCAAAAGCACATGAAGAGATGCTCATTTTCATTAGCTATAAGGGGAATGCAGACCAAGATTACAATGAGATACCATCTCATACCTATAGGAATGGCTGCTATTAAACAAATAGAAAACTACAAATGTTGGAGAGGATGTGGAGAAATTGGGACCCTGATGTACTGCTTGTGGGACTGTATAATAGTATACCCACTATGGAAGAACAGTTCCTTTGGAATCTAAATATCGAGTTGCCCTATGAGTCTGCAATAGCCCTATGACTCTGCAATAGCACTACTAGTAGAGACGAAAGCAGTGACACAAACAGACATTTGCACACTGATGTTCATAGTAGCATTATTCACAATCACAGAAAGATGGAAACAATGCAAATGCCCATCAGCAGATGAGTGGATTAACAAAATGTGGTATATACATATGATGGAATATTATGCAGCAGTAAGACGAAATGATATCCAGAAGCACATGACAGGATGGATGATCCTTGAGGACATAATGCTGAGTGAAATAAGCCAGATACAAAAGGATACATACTATATGACTCCATTTTTATTACCATGGTAAAGGTAAAATCAGAGGCTTATAATACAGAATATAGGGAACTTAGAGATACATACATGCTAGATATGGGTGAATGGTTAGCTAAGAGGTTGAACTCAAATGTAAGGGAATAGATAGAAGTGAGGGTGGTTCTCTAGTGGGTCTATATGTAATATTACCATATGGAAGGTGAACATGATTGAAAGGGGTTGTATAAACCTATGTGTCTCACTGATTAACACTAAAAATATAAATAAGTTCTTGCTAAAACTACTTCAAAGGTACGATGCATGTACAAAGAGTTTTTAAGTCCAGGGTACAGGGGTAATACTGCTATTGTATGCTATGGGCCTTGTTTAACAGGGAAACATCAGCAGTATCACAGCAACAGCAGGTGTAAATAATGGGGTGAGGGACAAGAATTAAGGGGAGGTTTAGATTTCCTATTTGGTGAGGGTGTGTTTATTGGTTATCTTTCTCCCGAGAAGAATGAAATTATCTAAAATTGAGAGTGTTGATGGACTGTGGAGTTTTGGCTTTATACATGATGCCTGATGAATGCAGGTGGCTGAAGGATGTACTGACAGAGATGTACTTTGGCTAACGATGGTGTATACATATGATCAAATACTGTGCTGCTACAAAAATGAACAAAGTCGTGAGGCATGCCACAACATGAATTCTGTAGGGCATTTGATGATGCAAAATAAGCCTGAAACAAAAGAACAATTATGCGTGGGTCAGGGTGGCTCAGCAGGCAGAGTTCTTGCCTGCCATGCCAGAGACCTGGGTTTGATTCCCCGTGTCTGCCCATGTGAAAAAAAAGAGAACAATTATTGTATGGTTTCCTTTAGAAAATGCTTATCAGAAAATAGGGGCCTGGATTGTAAGTTGCTATAGCAGAAACGTTTAGTCTGGAGTGGTAATTATTATTTCTGGATTTTGAGAGGATGTTTTATATATGTATAACCTGGTATTTAGAGATAAGGATGAATCTGATCAGGTTGGGATTAAGGTTTAATTCCAAACACAGGGGTAGGGAAGATGTCAATATTTTAGAACCACACATACTCTTTGAGACCAAAGGAAGAATGGTTTATTAAGTAAACCTAAACTTTCTGTAGCACATGATCTAACTCAACCTGTCTGGATAGCTCATTTGAACAATTGAAACACAGGGAGCCCAGAATAAGAATGAAAGCCTTTAATCTTGTATAGCTTAAAAATGTAACACCTGGATACATCGTAGAATATATTAAGTAGGTAATCAATAAGCATTGACAAAGTCCCTTGAGGGATGGGAGAAAAATTATGGAACTATTTGCCATCAGGGAATCCCCTGATACTGTGTCAAACATTAGGGGCACCCAAATCAATAGGCCAAGCTATTGATCTTGAGGCGTACTCTTGTGAAGCTTATGTAAGTTGCAGAGAAGCTTAGCCTACCTATAGGTATGCCTAAGAGTTACTTCTGGAGGATCTCTTTGGTTGCTCAGATGTGGCCTCACTCTCTCTAAGCCCAGTTCTGTAAATGAAATCATTGCCCTCCCCTCTACATGGGACATGACATCCAGAAGTGAAAGTCTCCCTGGCAGTGTGGGAAATGACTCCCAGGGATGAGTCCAGCTCTGGCACCATGGGTTCAGCAATGCCATACTGACAAAAGGGACAAAAAAAAGTGTAACTAATAAAGTATCAGTGGCAGAGAGAGTTCAAATAGAGTTGAGAGGCTACTCTGGAGGTTGCTCTTATGCAAACTTCAGTTAGACCTTGCTACCTATCATAACCTACCAACCCCCAATTAGAATAATTCCAGCCAATCCTAAAGAACACTTAGGGCAATATATAAGATTCTACAAAGATTCCATGCACTAGGGTAACTTTCCAAAACCTACAACTTCTAGATAGGTCCCTGTATTGGATAAATCCTGAAATGCAGAGGGGCCAACTTCTCCAGAACATCACGTAGTTCCATCCCCCTATCCCATATTATTGACAGACCCTTCCACCATGAAAAGTTAGAATGGCCATAGTCCAAATACCCCTAAAGAGTGGGATAGATAGATCAAAAGTGATGGTGGATTTCTACAGAGAAGGTAGGGTTTAGCAAATGAGTATGATTGTTGAATCTTTAAATTGATATTTCTTTTAGTCTCCAGTATCATAGAGCAGCTAGAAGTAAAAACCTAAAATTGTGGAATTGTAATCCATACCAAACTCTGAAATCAGTTCTACAGCTAATTGTTGTGCTGTGCTTTGAAATTTATAGCCTTTTTGTATATATGTTATTTTTCACAAAAAAGAAGGAAAATAAGCCTATTGTGGTGATAAAAAAACATTTAATCACTCTAGCCTGTATTCTGGAGCAACTAGAAGGAAAAATATGAGAGGATGTATGGTAGCCCATGACAAACTCTTGGATCTGTCTTTTAACTACTTGTTGAAGAATGCTTTGAAAATTATTGCTTTTTTCTCTCTTTGTTTCGTATATATGTTATATTATACAATAAAACAAGTTTAAAAAGTTAAAAAAAAAATACATACCCTTCTCTTAAGATGGGGCTGCTTCTGTGGCGCAATCTTGCTCCAGAGCATCCCTGTGAGACCATGCTGAAATTAGTCCTTAGCTGAGACCACATCTTTGTTTAACTTGCCCCCTAGCCCATCCTCCTTCCCTCAATCCCCTTCTCATAATGTTCCTCCAACAGATCACTTGCACAAGAACTGCTATTTCAGGCTCTGCTTCCCAAGATGGGAATTTTAAATGTTTAAATATACTAATTTACATATAGACTGGGACTAGTTAATATAGTACCAAATTGGTATGCTTGTTCCTTTGAAATTTTTTGCGTTAGTGTTGGTTGCTAGTTGCTCCTTCCACCATCACACACAGACTGGAAGGATTCAATGCTATGGGCTAGAGGCTATAGGTGGCTGACTTTTTACCAAATGAAGAAGTTATGGATATTCTTCTTTTCCACTTTGAGTTGTCTGCCTCTATCTGTCCTTGCTTTTTCTTCTCTCCATGACTACTGTCACTATAACATTCTCTCTCAGAGCTTCTTTCATCTTCTCATCCCACCATATTCTTTTCCTGTTGCTCAGACCCCAAAACCAGTAATCATTTATGGTGAGTGGAGGGACAAGGTCAGAATTACTATAGGGGAAATATTCCAATTTCAGCATATCAAGTCTCTCACTGAAACAAAATGTGACCTATTATTCACTGTGGTTACACAGAAGGATATTTCACTCATGCCAGGCCCTTAGAAGAATATCTTCATATCTCTTATGGAGTGAACAGATGGAGAGAAGCCTACAGCTGATCAGGGCTCTGGACTACATTAAGATGATTTAAATTCACAACAGGGCTACTACTTGACTACAAATGCAGGGTAACCTCCCTCTACTGGGCGACAGTGAAAAACACGGTGCATCTCATACTTTGGTTACTGGACTCCCAGGTGCAAGCAGATTAGGCTCACTCAGTAGGGTGCTTTACATGTTGGGCCTGTGGCCACTGTCCCACAAAGCATACTCCAGCAGATTGTCTTACCTATCCTTCACTGGGTGGGACTCCTGTATTGCTTTATGGATAGCTTTGCTGGCTTGTTCCCAGGTACTAGCCTCCCTAGTTGTTAATGTTTTTGCACAAAGCAGTCCTGACCAATTTAAAGAAATCCTCCTTTCTTTCTTCTCCCAGAACATTGCTTCTGATGAACTTGTCACTACTCTGTGATACCACACAGGCTCCAGATGGCTCCCTCACATAAAGGAGTAGAAATAAGAGATATTTTCATGGTTCAGGCCCCTAGGCTCAGGGACTCCCCATGTGTCTCTATCCCACTTTTAGAGAGAGCCATTCAAGTCTCAGCATGCTTTGCACAGAAAACAATGAAAGACAAACTTATTTTGTCCCTCCTTAGTTCAAGTGCCAAAGACCTCAAAAGCTATTTCTGAAAATATTTCTCTAGTCAGACACCCCCAATGATTGACACCAGCTGTCAGAGGAACATAAAATCAACCCACACAGGGATAGGTTCCTGAGGTGAGCGGTATGTGCCCTGAGGGTCCTGTGTGAGATCTTGGCTATGAGATTTTGGAGCTTAAACAATATTTAGATGAACAGATACAGTGTGTTCTTCCTTATCGTTAGATTCATTTTAAAAAAAATGTCTAGGGGGAAAGGGTTGGTTGTTAACAGAGTTTTCCAATCCTCTTATTTTCTATGAGCAAAGTCTTGGTTGCTGTAACAGTTTCTGTTACCTGTATGTGGGCTTAGGAGGAGTAGAAGGCAGCAGGATGTTTTGCTTAAATTGCAGAGGCCTTGAACAGTGTGGATGGGAGAGAGTGGACAAGAGGCTGGGTGGAGATGGTTCCTTGCAGAAAATGAAGAAGAGTCATGGGAAAGACATACAGACCTGTAAAAGGAATGTGTAGAGGAAATTCTAAATAAGTTGTAACTCCAGGTAGAGATATGTATATATAAACACATGTATACTGGGTACAGAGTAAAGTCAACTTCTAGAAGGAACTCACACTGTAGTGGGGTCATAGTTTCTGGGATGGAGCCCCACAGTCTTTATAAATGTTCCTCCTCCTCCTTCCTTGTTTTTATATATCTCTTTAACTCCAATGGCTTATTTGGAAATTTTTCAAATCAACAGAAAAGTTATAAAAGTAGTACAATGGTAGTACAAAAAGTAGTGCAGAAAACCTGGAAGGATGCCTTCAACTTAATTTACCAGTTGTTAATATTTTGTTGCATTTGCTGAAAGTTAATTGTAGTTATTGAGCTACTCTTCCAGTAAATACTTCAGACTATCTTCTAAGAACAAGGATGTTCTCTTTCATAATCACTATGCATTATCACACCCAAGAAATTTAGCATTGATATAATTCTATTATCATATATGTGTGTGCATGTGTATGTGTATATATATATGTGTGTGTATGTATATATATATAGATAGAGAGAGAGAGAGAGAGAAAGAGAGAGAATGCTTATACTTCTATTTCAGATAATGAACTTTAGTTAATGTCTTTTATAGCTGTTTTTTTATTTTTTAATTTTTTAATTTTTAATTTTTTATTTTTTTTAACATGGGCAGGCACCGGGAATCGAACCCGGGTCCTCGGGCATGGCAGGCAAGCATTCTTACCTGCTGAGCCACCGTGGCCCAATATAGCTGTTTTTTTAAATGCAGGATCCAATTAAGAATCTTATATTGCATTTAGTTGTCATTTCTCTTCATTCTCCTTAAATATAGAAGAGTTTTCCAGCCTGCTTTTGTCTTTCCTGACATTGATATTTTTAAGAGCTCAGGTCAGATGTCTCGATAGAATATCCCACAATCTGGATTTGCATTGTTTCCTCATAATTTGATCCAGATTAAACATTTTTGGCAAAACTTCTATATAAGTGATGTCATGTTCTTTTCAGTGCTTCTTCCCATCAGGAAGCAAATTATGTCAATTTGTCCAATCCTGCATAAGGCCAATTTTGACCATTTGGTTAAGGTGGAGCTGGTCAGATCTTTACAGTGTGAAGGTACATTCTTCCCTTCATAATTAATAAGTGATCTGTGGGTTGATAACTCTGGGTCTAAATGTCTTGTTAGTAACCACTAAACTTTCATCTCCACACCTCAATCCCAAAACTTGATTACTGATATTTGCTGTTTTGTCCACATTAAGACTAAAACAGAGGTCCTTCACTCAGAGGGAATTGATGATATGGTTGTTACTTAAGGAAAGGATCAGAACACAAAATGAGAGAAGAACAAAAAGGAGACTGTGGAAGGTCAGGATACAGGGAGAAAGAAGTGGAAAAGACGGGACAAAAGAGTGGAAAACTAGCAGCAAATATATCTACAAGTGAAGCTTTTTATCATAGAGGAAAGAAACTACAGTCATGGGCATTACCATTTTTAAAGGTCATTGCCCTTAAAAGCGCCTTCCTTATCTAAGGCAATGGAACATAAGACCTGTGGGCTTTGGAACTAGATGAGTTTTCTGAAGTCTTCCTTCTTATCTACTATAGTGTTGGGGCCCAATGCTTAGCTTCCCCAGTTTCAGTGACTTCCTTCATAAATGGAAATAATACTACTTAGTCTCATATTTATGAGATCTGCTTTGTGCTTTTTATCCTTTAAGCAAGTTAAAGTTGTGTCTGTTCGATTGAGGCATAATGGAGTGCTACTGAGAGTTTTAAGGACTCCATTCTCCATAGCTATTAAGGGTTCCATGGGTATGATGGAGTCATCTCTTCAGGTTTTCTCTTAGGCTGTGTGGGGCATTTGAGTCTTTAGATTGTATATAATTCCATTACCATCACATAGAGAACGCTCAAATCAGAGTGGTTTCCTTGACTTTCCTTTCTAAATGAAGTTGCACACATTTATATTTGTGTATGCATCCTGTACCAGCCTGCCAGCTAACTGCTCAAAGCACAGAACTGGATGCAGAGTTGATCTGCAGTGTGAATTCCAAAAGCAGCAGCCAATACCCCTTGCATGAAATCAAAAGTTGGAACCTCATTTCCTAAAATAGATAAGTGTTCTAGCTTTCCCATCTGCCAATCTTAACACACAATTTGTATTTAAAATTTGAATTTTTCAGCAGCTGTGACTAAGGGCTTCTGGGGCCCTCCTAAAATCAGTGAAAAAAAATGGGTAGTCCCAGTGAAGCCTTTCAGATATTCCATCTTCATTTAATGTCAGCAGATGGCTGAACTGCAAGAAGTTGGAGTATTGGGGCAGGAGGATATCCCTTTTGGGAATTTTGTTCATGTATTTTCTTCTCAGACATGGTACCTTCTTAGGTGCTGGCATTGGAAGTGCTAGGAAACAAAATTCTGCAAGTTTCTTTCATTTATTTATCTCTGCCAAAATTCTGCCTCCACATTTTGATTCAAAATAAAACTGTCATAAGAGATTGGTGCTCTTCAAAGTAATCTGTAGTGACTCTGCAAACACAGTAATATGTAGAGTTTATGAACTTATCCAATTGCACTGGGGGGTGAAAAATGGAGAAGCATAACTAGCAATGTTGTGGCTCCTTTCTTAGTTAGCATTGTTGACAGAAACCCCAGATTCCTTCTTCAAAGGTCTAAAACATAAATTGGCCTGAAGGTCTTCTTTTAATGGTAGTGGGAAAGCCTCTGGGTTAGCTGCTCTTGTGTCACTCAGTTTGCCATCAAGGATGTTCTACTGCTTAAGGGTCTCAGGTTATTTGCTGCTATTGGCAGGTACTGGAGAAGGTGCCTGAACTTCTTGACAGTGAAGGAGAATGTCCTGGCATATAATATGATGGCCTCATTGTCTGATGACCTTGGCACAGTTCTTTCATGTAAGGGTCAAGAGCATGAGTTATGGAGTCATTTAATTAGATTGCAACACTGATGCTTTGGCTTTCTAGCTGTGTGAACTTGAGAACATTCACTTCTCTGAGTCTTGGATTTCTCATCTGCCATTTGGGATAACAACTCCTACCTATAGGACTTTTGAGACTTAATTGGATAATGTATGTAAAATGAAAAGAAGTTTAGTCTGAACACTCAAGTTTTCTATGAAAACTGACTGCAATTACTACTATTACAATTTTTTTATTTGACCATTAGCATCCAAAAGCCCAGGATAATAAACTGGTACAACCTTTCTTGAGGGCATTTTTGCAAGAGGTACTAAAATCCTCAAAATGTGCAAGCTCTTTGATCAAAACTTTCAGACTTCAAAATCTATCCAAATGAAATACTTAAGGTGAGTGCAAAATCTAATCCAGGGGTGTTCATAGCTGTGATATTTATACTAGAGAAAATTTGAAAATAACCTAAATTTCCAACAAAATCAGATTGAGTAAATAAATTATGATATAGGTAAAAAATGTAGTATTACAATAGCCTTGAAAAATACATCATAGTGATCAAGATGGTGGAGTTAAGCACTTCAGGGCTCCATCTCTCCACAGAAACAACCAGGAAGAACTGGCAGAAACATCTTTCTCAAAGCTCCAGAAAACACTTAAAGGACTGCAGTAAAAAGACAAACACTGAATCGATAAAAAGTCTTCTTAAAAGCATCATTAGACTTCCAGGAAGATGTTGGAATAGAATAGGCTGAGTTCACTCCTGCTCCAAGGAGCAACTAGTGAAGTGCCAAAAAAAAAAAAAAATGACCAACACAGCAATTTCAGGGTGAGAGTGACCTTAGAGGGTCTTCTATACTATATAGGGCAGTAGTGGATAAAAAAGCTGAAGAATTGGGATGGAGAGAACCTGGTGAGTGGGCTCTGTCAGGACTCCACCAGGAACAAAAGCCTGCACCCAGAAAGTGCCTACTCTTGCAGCAAGCTTAAGAGATCAGCCTTTACAGCTTCAAAGTCCAGAGTTCCCTTGGGGAACCTGGAAGCCAGCAAACTGACTTCCCCTACTCATAAAAGACCATCAAACTAGTGCATAGAGTTTACTACTCCCCTTTCCATATGTAGGCCTGGAGCCCTCCGAGTATATGGATAGGGAGGTGGGGGTGACAAAGTAAGCTATACTGCACCCTGCACGCCACACCCTGCCCTGCACCTTAGTGCCCATGTGCCCATGCACACTGTACCCTGTGTCCACAGGTAGAGATCCCCCATGCTCCATGCCCCTCACCCTGCACACCTCAGGCCCCATGCAATAGCCCCGCAGCCCTGTGCTGCACCCTGCACACCAACACACATGTGCCATGCCCCACTCCATGTCTCTGTGGTGCACCCTGACCACACCCGGTCCACACACCACCAAGCCACCTCCCACCCTGCACCTACCCAATGTCTGACCCAGCCCTGTGCCACCACTATCCCATGCCCCAAGTCCCTGTTCCCATGCCCACCATACACCACACTCCATGCCACACCCCATGTCCTCACATTCCCACTCCCCACATATCATGAACCACCCCACACCACATTCCATGCCATGCTTAGCTGGCAGGCATTTTCAAGTTGGTTGTGGACAGGGGCAGTAGATATACCCAGTCTCACAGCCCAAGGTCATTCCAAGTGGGGGCCTGGGGGCATCCAGACCCATTGGGCCTACAAGTGGAATCTCCACTGACGTGCACACTGCTCATAACCCAGTTCCGTGGTTGGCAGCTTTCAATATTCACTGGGACCAGTGGACCTGGTTGGAATTGCACTGGTTCTCCATCCTGGTCACCCAGATGCCACAGTCAGGGAGAGGCAGGCCTGAGGGGAAGAGGAGACCCAAGAGTGCCAAATGCTGGGAAGAAATGGAAAGTGTATTCTGGCAAACTGCCTATCTGTATAGCTTCAAACAGATCCTCAAGTAAAGTTGCAACCCCTGCATGAGGTCTGAGTCTTGGCTTGGTGGGGAATTACTGACAAACCAGGAGCAAAAGCAGAACTTCAATGCAAACCCAAGCAAATACAAGACCTTAGATGACTCAGGGAAATCTACATTCAAAACAAACCTTTCAAGATAATCAAAATGGCTCAAAGCCAAAAGAAAATCACAAACCATATGAAGATGCAGGCAGAAAGGCCCAGCAAAATGACCACATTAAAACATCAGAGGAAACACCCTCTGATAGGACTGACTGCTGGGAGACTGGAGAGGCAGGTGGCGAGCCAGAGCTTTTTTAATGAGAATGTGCCATAAACTGAAAAGCCACACATGAGGGCAGCAGGTGCTGCAAATTTGGTGATAGCTGTGGCAGTATTTTTACTGACATTTTATGTTATATCTCAAGTATTTGAAATAAAAATGAATACAAGTTCAGGAAATCTATTTGAAAGGTCAATATTGGACACAGCTGCACATGCTACAAAGCCTTCCAGATATAAATGTGGGATCTCAAAAGCTTGCTCTGAGAAGCATTTTGCATTTAAAATGGCAAGTGGAGCAGCCAATGTAGTGGGAGCAAAAATTTGCCTAGAAGACAATATTTTAATGAGTGGTATTAAGAATAATGTTGAAAGAGGGATCAACGTTGCCTTGGTAAATGGAAAAACAGGAGGAGCATTAGACACTAAATATTTTGTCATGTGAGAAGGAGATGTGGCCCCAATGATTGAGTTTCTGAAGTTCATACCAGATGGTGCAATAGTCTTAATGGGAAATGTATGATGATGGAGTAACCAAACTGAATGATGAGGCAAGGCAACTCATTGCTGACTTAGGGAGTATATTTATTATTAATCTTGGTTTCAGAGACAACTGGGTCTTCTGTGGTAGAAAAGGCATTAAGACAAAAAGCCCTTTTGAACAGCACATAAAGAACAATAAGGTCACAAACAAATATGAAGGATGGCCTGAAGTTGTAGAAATGGAAGGATGCACCCCCCCAGAAGCAAGACAAAAGGAAATGTGGAGAAAATTGAAGAAGATCCACTTTGACTATTTATGGGAAAGCTGTAACAGAGAAACTCTGTGTAAATATTTTAAGAGCATGCAGCCATCTTTGTGTGTGCATGAAAATTATCTCTTTTGATATCAAGATTATTTATTGCTAACATAAATAGATATCTTTGTAAATAATCATCATAATGAGCAAATTACTGAACTATTTCTAAGCACACTTCCCTAATTATACAATGTTTAGCCTTAGACTGCTGTGGTAATGACATTAATTCTGTCAGTGTTCTCAACAGATAACTGAACAGGACAGATTGTGAAAAGTATATTGATGTATAGATCTATGCCATGTATATAGATATATGTACTGGTTGCTGTGAAAATTGACTATGGAATAATATGTATTTTAGGAAGGGGGACTATATGTTCTTTTATATACATATTGCCTTTTGATAATAGTGTCTTTTGAATTAAAAAGATACTTAGCTAGTTTGTGTGTGGATAACATTAGTCTACAGGCTGACTCTCCTGATGTACATCTTTTCTTAGTCTTTCCCTTCCCTCCTTTCATTCCAATAAAACTAGAAATACAATGCTTGATAAGAAATCTTTATATTAGATGTATGAAAAGCACAACAAAATCTTTTTTTTCATGTAAACAGTACAAAATAAATATATAAATGTATATGGTGTTCAGAAGTACAGCTTGCTGGATTTTGCATGAGCAATGTGAATAACTTGATTTTGTAAAAGCTATTATTATTGGAGCAGGGCTGGAGGTGGCAATGCCACAGAACTGGAGAACTAGGCCAAGTCTCCTACCTGACCTTATTAGGTCAATTAGGATGACTGCGCCAGTGTATTTAGAACAATATCGGCATATATTTTCCTCATTTAATTGTTATCAGTGTTGACCAAGTGATTTGCAGTGGGGGCATGCTTTAATGTCAGAATAATTTTCATTCTATATTCACTTCATCTGACTTCATAATATTATTTTCTGCCTGAAATTATAATGGCACATTTAGAGAAGTGTTAATTACTAAGAGGACTAATTACAACATTTAAAAAAATAATTTTTTTCCACAGATGGCATTATACCCAATTCTGCATAAACATACCAAAGAGAGTGCTAACATTTTTCTTAGCTTGAGATGTTCACTAAATGATTCAAGGTGTGTTTGTTTTGTTTTGTTTTAGGGCACTAAGTACCTATTGTGTATCAAGTGCATTAGACTGGAATGTAAACAAATTTAATGATCAAACTGCCATTCACAACATAAGTCAGCACTTAAATTTTGAATCTAAATTTAGATGGCTTATATAAAAAACTAAAAGCAGTATTTGTTACTTTCCTGAAACCAAGTTAGAAGATGTTCAAGCATTTCTTAAATATTAATGAACTTTAGAGTAGTTTCTTCCTTCAAACTGAATGTAATTAATGAGTATATGCATCTTAAATGTTTATACAATTTTTGTAAACTTTTCAGATTTTTACTGCTTAATGTTAGATCACATTCAGCATGTATATTTTGATATTTAAAATACTTTCTTTGGTTCAGTAGATTAAAAGAAAAACTATTTTACAGTTCCAGGGATTATGGAATAAATGTATCAATCATGAAAATTAAAAAAAAGATGCTAGAAGAGCATAAAGAAGAATTTGAAAGAACAAGGAGAAAAATAGCAGATATCACAAAGATGAAAGGTACTGTTGACCAAATAAAAAGTATGCTAAAGACATACAACAGCAGATTTGTACAGCAAAAGAAAGAATAAGTGAACCAGAGGCCAGGACAATTGAATTCAAATACACAAAAGAACGAATGGCAAAAAAGATGGAGAATTATGAATTGGTTTTCAGGGAAATGATGGGCAAGATGAAAGGCACAAATATAAGAATCATTGATGTCCCAGAAGTAGGAGAGTAAAGAGCTAGGAAGATTAGTTGAGGAGATAATGGGGGAAACATTCTAAATCCTTATGAAAGACATATATATGCAAACCAAAGTATCCTAATGAACTCCAAAGAGAATAAATCCAAATGGGTCTACTCCAAGATGCATACTAGTCAGTCTGTCAAATGGTGAAGAGAAGAAAAAATTCCTGAAAGCAGCAAGAGAAAAGTGACTAACTGCAATCATGGGAAACCACATAAAACTGAGTTTGGACTACTTAACAGGCACCATGGAGGCAAGAAGGCAGTAGTATGATATATTTAAGATCCTGAAAGAGAAAGACTTCCAGTCAAGAATTCTTTATCCAGCCAAATTGTACTTCAAAAGTGGGGGCGGGGGAGATGAACATTTTCACAGACAAAGTTTGAGAGAATTTGCCAACAAGAAACTGACCCTACAAAAAATACTAAAGGGAGTTATGTTGGCTGAAAAAAAAAGACAGGAGAGGAAGATCTGGAGGTAAACACAGAATTGAAGAGTACCTATAAGGGTAACTTAAATGATAAAAGGATAGAGAAGGAAAAGAATGCATAGATTTGAAAATAAAAACCAAAGGATAAGATGGTAGATTCAAGAAATGCCTTTACAGTAATAACTTTGAATGTTAATGGGCTAAACTCACAAATAAAATGATATAGATTGGCAGAAAGGATTAAGAAATATGATCCATCCATATGCCGCTTACATGAGACTCACCTTAGACCCAATGATACAAATAGATTGAAAGTGAAAGGATGGAAAAAGATGTTCCACGCAAGCTGTAACCAAAAGAAAGTAGATGTAGCTATATCAATATCAGACAAATTAGACTTAAATGCAAAGACACCATGAAAGACAAAGAAGGACACTGCATATTAATAAAAGTGACAATTCACCAAGAAGAAATAACAATCATAAGTGTTTTTGTTTCCAATTAAGGAGCTCTGAAGTACATGAGGTAAACATTGGCAAAACTGAAAGGAACAGTAGAATTTTCAACAATAATAGTGAGAGACTTCAATACACCACTGTCCTCTATAGATAGAACAGCCAGACAGAGGATCAACAGGGAAATAGTGAACTTAATTTGATAAATGAATTAGACCTAACAGACATATAGAGATTCTTACACTCCCAAACAACAGTATATTTATTCTTCACAGTACATATATTCTTCTCTAGTGCACAGGGAATGTTCTCCAGGATAAATCATATGCTGGGGCACAAAACTGGTTTTTATAAATTCTCCAGGATGAATCATATGCTGGGGCACAAAACCAATCTTTATAACTTTAAAAACATTGAAATTATTCAAAGCACTTTCTCTGCCCACAACAGAATGAAGCTGGAAATCAATAACCACCAAAGAAACAGAACTCTTACAAATATGTGGAGATTAAATAATGCACACTTAAATATTCAGTAGGTCAAGGAAGAAATTGCTAGAGAAATAGGTAAATATCTGCAGGTGAATGAAAATAAAAATGCAACATATCATAACTTATGGGATGCAACAAAGGCAGTGCTGAGAGGGAAATTTATTGCCCTAAAAGCCTATATTTTAAAAAGAAGAAAGAGCAAAAAATTGAGGACTTAACTGCTCACCTGGAGGAACTAGAGAAAGAACAGCAAAAGAACCCCAAAGCAAATAGGAGAAGAAAAATGAGTAAGGTTAAAGCAGAAGTAAATGAAGTGGAGAACAACAACAAAAAAAAGAATAGAAATAATCAATAAAACCAAAAGTTGTTTCTTTGAGAAAAATCAATTCAATTGATGGAACCCTAGCTAGGCTGACAAAAAAAGAGAGAGAGAGAGATGGTGCAAATAAACAAAATCAGAAATGAGAGGGCGGTCTTTACTATGGACCCTGAAGAAATAATTTTAAAAAATCATACGAGAGTACTATGAACAATTATATGTCAACAAGTAGAAAACAGATGAAATCAACAAAATCCTAGAAGCACATGAACAACCCACAGTGATGCCAGAAGAAATAGATCTTAACAAATGAATCAAAAGTAAAGAGATTCAATTAGTCATCAAAAATCTTCATACAAAGAAAAGCCCAGGGCAAGATGGCATCACAGGAGAATTGTATCAAACATTCCAAAAAGAACTAACACCAATCCTGCTTAAACTCTTCCAAAAAGCTAAGGAAAAAGGAACACTACCTAACTCATTTTATGAAGTTAATATCAAAACAGGATAAAGATTCTACAAGAAAGGCAAACTACAGACCTAACTCCTTGATGAATATAGATGCAAAAATTCTCAACAAAATACTAGCAAATCTAATCCAATGACACATTACCATGACCAAATGTAGTTTATACCAGGAATGCAAGGGTGATTAAAGCAAGAAAATCAAACAATGTAATAAAACACATTAACAAGAAATCAAAAGGGAAAAATCAGATGTTCAACTCAGTTGATGCTGAAAAAACATTCTACAAAATTCAGCATTCTTTTCTGATAAAGACACTTCAAGAGGTAGAAATTGAAGGAAGTTTCCTCAATATGATAAAAGGCATATGTGAGAAACCCATCATACTCAATGGTGAGAGCCTGAAAGCCTTCCCTCTGAGAATGGGAATGAGACAAGGATGCCCACTGTCACCACTATTATTCAACATTGTAGCAGAAGTTCTAGCTAAAGATCTCAGGCAGGAAAAAGGAATAAAAGGTATCCAAATTGGAAAGGAAGAAGTAAAATTTTCATTATTTGCAGATGACATGCTCCTATACTTGAAAAAAAATCTTGAGAAATCTGTTACAAAGTTACTTGAGCTAATAAACAATTTCAACCATGTGGTGGGTACAATAATTAAAGTGCAAAAATCAACAATGCTTCTATACACAAGTACTGACCTAACTGAGGAGACAATTAAGGGAAAAATTCCATTCAAAATAGCAACTAAAGGAATCAAGTATCTAGGAATGAACTTAACCAGCGATGTAAATGATCTGTACACAGAAAACTACATAGCATTGCTAAAAGAAATCAAAGAAGATTTAAATAGGTGGGAAGCCATTTCTTTCTCATGAAAGTTAAATGTAGCTAATATGTCAATTCTACCTAAATTGGTCTCCAGAGTCAATGCAATACCAATCAAAATTCCAACAACCTACTTTGAAGACCTGGAAAAGTTAGTTATCAAATTCATTTGGAAGGAAAAGAGAACTCCAACAGCTAAAAATATCCAAATATCCTAAAACAGAAGAAAGAAGTGGGAGGATTAACACTTCTTGACTTAAAAGCTTATTATTACAAAGTCACTGTGTTCAAAACAACATGGTACTGGCACATGATAGAAGTATTGACCAATAGAATTGAATCAAGAGTGCATGATTTACCACCAAATCTATGGTTAAGTGATCTTCAACAAAGACCCCAAATCCACTGAACTGGGACAGAATAGTCTTTTCAATAAATGGACATGGCAGAACTGGATATCAATAGCCAAAAGAGTGAAAGAGGACCCTTACCTTACTTACACCCTAAACAAAAATTAACTCAAAATGGATCAAAGATCTAAATATGAGAGCCAGTGCCATAAAACTTGTAGAAGAAAATATAGGGAAACATCTTCAAGACCTAATAAAAAGAGGTAGCTTCTTAAACTTTACATCCAAAGCATAAGCAATGAAAAAAAAAGCCAGATAAATGGGAACGCCTCAAAATCAAATGCTTCTATGCTTCAGAAGACTTTGTCAAAATTGTGAAGAAGTAGACAACTCAATGGGAGGAAATATTTGGAAATCACGTATCAAATAAAGGTCTCACATCCTGTACACAAAAGAAATCATACAACTCAACATCAAGAACAAACAACCCAAGTATAAAATAAGTTAAGAATGTGGATAGATAATTTCATTTCAAAAAGCAAATATAGATGGCTAAAAAATGCATGAAGAAATGCTCGTTTTCATTAGCTATAAGGGAAAAAAGATCAAGACTACCATGAGAATCACCTCCCACCTACACAAATGGCTATTAAGCAAACAGAAACTATAAATGTTGGAGAGGAGGTGGAGAATTTGGAATACTTATACACTGTTATTGGAAATGTATAATGGTACAGCCACTATGGAAGGCAGTTTGGTAGTTCTGTAGAAAACTAAATATCCAGTTGCCCTATGACCTAGCAATAATACTTCTTGGTATATACAGAAGAGCTGAAAGCAGTGACACAAACAGATATTTGCATACCGATGTTCATAGCAGCACTATTCACAATTGCTAAAAGATGGAAACAATCCAAGTGCCCATCAACAAATGAGTGGATAAACAAAATATGGTATATACATACAATGGAATATTATGTAACAGTAAGACATAAAGACATCCTGAAGCATGTGACAAAATAGATGGGACTTGAGGACATAATGATGAGTGAAATAAACCAGACACGAAAGGGTAGATAATGTATGATTTTGCTATTATGAACTTGATAAAGGTAAACTCAGACACCTATAATATAGAATATAAGGGATATAGAGATAGACAGAAGCTAGAGATGGGTGAAAGGATAGCTAATTAAGTTGAACTTAAATGTAAGGGATGGGTAGAAGTGAAGGCAGTTCCTTAAGGGGTTTATAAGTAATAGTGTCATATTGAAGATGAACATTATTGAAAGGGGTTGTATAGAGCTATGTATTCCACTGATTATCACTACAAATATAGATAAGTTCTTGCAAGAACTACTTCAAAGGTGTGAATCTTGTACAAAGAATCAATAATAGAGGGGTATAAAGGGTAACTACTGTTTTATGCTATGGTTTATATTTAACAGGAAGACATTACCAGTACCACAGCAATACCAGGGGTAAATAATTGGTGTGGAGATTCACTGTGTCTGCCTATGCAAAAAAATTAAAAATAAATAAATAAATAAATAAATAAATAAATAAATAAATAAATAAATAAATAAATGGGTGGGGAGGGACAAGAGTTAAGTGGAGTTTGGATTTTCTTTTTGGTGAGGGTGTGTTTATCTGTTATTTTTTTTCTTTGGTGCAATGAAAATTGTCTAAAATTGAGAGTGATGATTGTGCAACTAAGTGAAGATACTGTGAGACATGGATTGTTCATTTTGGACATTATTCATGATGCCCAATGGATGGAGGTGGCCCAAGTATACAATGACTGAGCAGCAGAAAGGCAAACTGTGTTATATGCATATGATGGAATATTGTGTGATTACAGAAAGGAACAAAGTGGTGAGGCATGCAACGAAGTGAATGAATCTTGAGGACATTGTGTTGTGGAAAATAAGCCTGAAAGAAAAGGACAAAAATTGAATGGTCTCTTTTAGAAAACACTTATAAAGAAATTGGGGCCTAGATTGCAAGCTCTTTTAGCAGTCACATTTAGTCCTGAGCTTTAAGTGTTATTTCTTGATTCTGAGATGCTGTGCTATATATGTATATTCTGATATTTCCCTGGAACTTTGGGTACCTGTATGACACTTAAGACTAAGAGTTGGGGTTCTGAGCTCTGAATGTCAGCATTTCTACATACAACAACTGTTAAAATAATAAAAAAGGACACCAGGCTTCAATCAGAGATAAGAATGACGCTGATCTGGTTGGGACTAAGGCAAATCAGAATACAGGGTAAAGGGTGACAGTGTCTGTATTTTAGAAATTCATCTACTGTATGAGACCAAGGAAGAGAGCCTTATTTTGTCCAAAACCTGAATTTTCTGTAGCACATAATCTATCTTGATTTGTATGCATAGATCATTTAAACAACCCAAACATAGGGACCCCAGAATGGAAATGAGGGCTTATAACTCTGCATAGCTTAATACCCAGATACATCCCAGAATATGTTGGACAGTTAATTAAAAATTATTGGTAGAGTTCCTTGAGGAATGGGAGAAAAAATATGGAACTGTTAAGTTTTAACACTGGGGAAACCCCTAATACTGTATCAAATATTAGGGACTCCCAAGTCAATAGTCCAGGCCCTCAATCCTGTGGCTTGCTTTGTGAAGCTTATTTCATAATGGAGAACCTAAGCCTACCTGTAGTTATACCTAACAGTTACTTCAGAAAACCTCTTTTGTTGGTCAGTTGTAGCTTTTTTCTCTCTAAGCTCAACTCTGCAAGTAAAATCATTGCCCTCCCCCCTACATGGGACATGACATCTAGCATGACAGTCTCCTTGGCAACATGGGACATGAGTCTCAGGGATGAGCCTGACCCTGGCACAATGGGACTGACAACACCTTCCTAACCAAAAGAGGGAAAAGAAATGTAACAAAGTAAGATATCGGTGGCTAAGGGAGTTCAAATAAAGTCAGGAGGCTATTCCAAAGACTTCTCTTATGCTTTAGCTAGATATTGCTAATTACCACATTTTGCCAAACTCCAGCCAACACCATTCCCATTAACTCTAAAGAATGCCTAGGGCTCTATCTGCGATTCTACAAAAGCTTCACACTCTGAGATTACTTTTCAGAAATCTGCAACTTCCACATAGGTCTCTAGGCCAGGTATGTCCTGAAACCCAGAGGGTCCAGCCTCTCTAAGAACATCAATTATTTCCATCCCCCTATCCAATATTATTGACAGCCCTTTCCAACCTGAAAAAGTTAGGATGAGGATAGCCCAAATGCCCCTAAAGATTGGAAGAAGGATCAAAAGAGAAGGAGGAGTTCTATCAGAGAAGATAGGCTTTAACAAATGTTTATGAATGCTGAATCATTATATTGATATTTCTTTCAGTCTCCAGTGTCTTGGAGCAGCTAGAAGGAAAAACATAAAATTGTGTAACACTAACCCATACCAAACTCTGAAATCTGTTCTATAACTACTTGTTCCAATGTACTTTGAAAATTATTGCTTTTTTGTATAGTTATATTTCATCATAAAAATGTTTAAATAAAGCACCATTAGCCATTAGGGAAATGCAAATCAAAACCCATGAAATACCATTTCATACCTACTAGAATGGCTACTATTAAAGAAACAGAAAATTACAAGTGTTGGAGAGGATGTGGAGAAATAGGAACACTCATTTATTGCTGGTGAGAATGTAAATGGTACAGCCACTGTGAAAGAGGGTTTTGTGGTTCCTCACAAAGCTATGTATGGAAATGCTGTATATCCCAGTAATCTCACTATTAGGTATATACCCCAAATAATTGAAAGCAGGAACACAAACAGGTATTTTCATACTGATGCTTATAGTGGCATTATTCACAGCTGCCAAAAATGGAAGCATCCCAAGTGTCCATCAACCAGTGAATGGAAAAACACAATGTGGTATATACAATGGAATATTATTCAGCCATAAAAAGGAATGAAGTCTTGAACATGCAACAACATGGGTGAACTTTGAAGATATCATGTTGTGTGAAGTAAGCTAGATGCAAAATAACAAATATTGTTTGATCTCACTGAGAGGAAATAATTAGGATAAGCAAACTCCTTGAGTCAGAAACTAGACTATAGGTTTCTGGGTGCAAGAGGGAGTAGGGAATGGAGAATTAATGCTTAAATTCTACAGATTCTATTTGGGTTAATGGAAAAGTTTTGGTAATGGATGGTGGTGATGGTAGCACAACATTGTGAGTGTAATTAACATAACTGAATTATGTCTTTGAATGAGGCTAAAAAGGGAAATTTTAGGTTCTATATATGTTACCAGAATAAAAATGAAATATAAACCAACTCTAGGACTGTATAACATGAAGAGTGAACTCTAATATAAACTATGGACTACAGTTAGTACAATCACAAAAACATTCTTTCATAAATTGTAACAAATGTACCATACTAATATTATGAATTAATAGTAGAATGGTACATGAGAAGTCTGTGTTTTACGTATGACTTTTCTGTAAAACTGTTTCTCTTTAAAAAAAAGAAAGCAGTATGATGTTGTGGCTCCAAGTCTGATCCTCCCTACCCCATATCTACTCAGTGTGTAGAGGTGGACCTTGCTTCCATTACATACTCCTGGTCCCTGTTCTGCAGGGAACAGAGTAACCCTCATGCACATACTGGGAACATGTATGTTTGGCCTAATCTGTCTGGTAGTGGCCTGATATACTTACATCCCAGAACTTGCCCTGCATGTAGAAGGCAGAGCACTAAGCTCTGCAACAGAATGCTGTGGAAGAGCAGTGGAGTCATTCTGCTTGGGGAAAGGTATTGCTGACTGTAGAATATACAGTAAAGTGCCAGGGACATTTGTAACCATATGAACTGGGGAGTTCCTGGGACAATTTGCATTACCCAAACTAAATGCATATGTAGAAAGAGTCAGGGAGGTACATATCTTTGCCCTGGAGCTATTCTCATACAAGGCATTGTATGGATAAACCCTGAAGGACAGCACTTCCATAGGTCAAGCTGAAAAAACAGAGAAAGGTGTTTTCTTTCATTCCTTCCTTTTTTTCAAAGGAAAATTCAATCATAATGCTTGCTGGATACAAGCTTAAGGAACAGATATCACAGAGTTTAAATTTCAGCAACAACACATTAAATTGTCAAAATTTCCAGTTGCTATAAAATTTGTAAAATTTCTTTTACAAATCATACAAAGAAACAGGAAATGATGGCTCAGGCAAAGGAGAAGATTAAATCATTATAAACCATCATGTGGGGCAGCAGACCTGGGGCATACAATTTAAAAAACTTTTAAAAATAGACTTAAATATGCTCAAAGAGCTAAAAGAAAACATGGACAAGGAATTAAAGGATATCAGGAAAGTGATAGATGAACTTAAAGAGAATATCAATACAGAGATGGAAATTTTAAAAAGAAAACAGACCCAAAGACCACAATAACAGAAATTAAAAATTCCCTAGAGGGGTTCAACAGCAGAATGGAGCTGGCAGAAGAAGGTATCAGAATTTAGCTGGCAGAAGAAAGAATCTTTGAACTTGAAGGTAAGACAATTGAATTCATTCAGTCTGAAGAGCAGAAAGAAGAATGAAGAAAAGTGAACAGAGCCCAAGGAACCCATGGGATAACATCAAGCATACCAATATATGCACTGTAGGAGTGCCAAAAGGAGAAGAAAGAGAAAGGAACAGAGAGAATATTCAAATAAATAATGGCTGAAAAGTTCCTGAATTTAATGAAAGATATGAAGATGCACACCCAAGATGCTTGTTGTAAGAATAAAATTAAGTTTAGTTTTCACACAAGATGGTGCAGGATGAGAGAAAAAGAACTAACTAAACAAAGGGCTGCAAAATGGCTCAGACTGGCTTTGCAGGTAGGGAAAGGAGAGAACCTCTGACCCAAGCGTAGAATTGGTGTCAAATCCTTATATAGGTAAAAACAAGTTTAAATAAGTAACAGCCAGGGTAACTGAAATGTAAAGCATACTCAACAGCAGGAACCTTTGGTGGGAAATTTGAGTTAATTAGGCTATCCAAATAGGCTGTAACCTCTGTATTTTTAGTTTGTAACTCCAATTTTTAGTTCCTACAGGATCTAAAAGACAAATGCACCTAACGCAATGATAAATCAGTGGTTTTTGACTCATAATGGATAAACATGCACTCTGTGACAAGAATTACACAAAAGCAGGGGTTTGGAGGGTTACAGGAACATAGTTTGTGTGTATTGTTGAAGTGTAGTTGATATCAAAGCAAATGAAATTGTTACAGGTTTAAGATGTTAAATTTGACCCTTATGATAAGAATATATTGAAGAATGTGCAAGTGCAAAGAGAGAGAAATTAGAGAGCAGGCAGCCAGGGGTGGGAGGCAGGGATAATGGGGAGTTAATGCATAATGGGTATAGAGTTTCTCTTTGTGGAGATGGAAAAGTTTTAGTAATGGAAGGTGGTGAGGGTACTGCAAGATCATGAATGTGATTAATCTCATTGAATGGTATGTTTGGAAGTGGTTGAAATGAAAAGTTTATCTTGTATATATGTTTCCACAATTTAAAAAAAGAGCAACTAAAGAGGCAGTGACAATTAAATGCAGTACATCATCCTGCATAGGATTTAACAAGGCAGGAGAAAAGTCTCAACAGGACATTATTGGGACATTTGAAAAAATTGGAATATAGACCCTAAGTTTTGTATCAATGTTAAATTGCTTGAACTTGATAACTGCACTTAATGTGGTTACAGAAGTAAATATCCTTGTTCTTAGGAAATGTACATGGTAATATTAAGGGTTCAATAAGCATGATTTATAAAACATGCACTCATGCTCAGAAAATGGATTAATAAATACACAGACAGAAAGATGGACAGATATGGAAAATGTAGCAAAATGTTAAAATTTGTGAATATATGTATTTGAGTGATGGTAAGAATATGTTGGAGTTTTCTACATAGGGTTTGTATTATTTTTGTAACTGTCCGTCCTTTAAGTTTGAAAGTATTTAAAAAGGTCATAGAATATTTTTAGTAGAGTAATATTTGTAATATAAAGAGAAGTAAGACAGAGCAAAAAAAGAAGGCCCAAAAAGTATGTACAGCTTGAGCCTATGATTGTATTAAAACTATATCTATGCATAAAAAGACTAAAAAATCATTCTTCAAAATGTGAAGAGTAATTATTTCGGAGTGGTAAGATAAGGAGTGAACTTTTTATGTTATTATTTTTTGCAGATCTGAATTTCATGATTTAAAAACAAATGAGTATTTTCTGATGTCTTTTTATTTCTTTCTCTAAATCGATGCAAATGTTCTAAAAAATGATGAATATGCAACTATATGATAATATTAAGAATTACTGATTGTATATGTAGAATGGAATGATATATTAATGTTCTTTTGTTAAGTTTTTTAATTAATAAAAAGTTTAAAAAAAAAAACAAATGAGTATGCTACAAAGGTTATTTTTAAGCAGTTTTGTAATGGGCTTGATATGGTAGCTATGAGATTGGTCAGAGAGTTTGGATAGGTGGTGCTGTTCTGAAAGATCAGGCAATAGTCTCAGGTGCCTACACTTTGCTTGCACTGTGGAGGGGTTTGGGCACCTTCCCCAGCACATGCCTGAGAGCACATGTCTCCTTTTATTTTGTGCTCCAGGAACCTCACTTGCATCACCCTAGTTCCTGCCTGGTGCCAAATGAATAACTCCCAACTGGTTGATCCTACAAAAAATGTCATTAGCTAAATCACAGCTGAAGTAAGGAAAAGGGGTAGCCACACTTAATGGGCTTGTGAAAGATGGTCCCATTTTCTCTCCAGTTCCTGCCAATCTGAGCTGTATACTATACATATGAAATTAACTACCATCTGTTTTTGTAGTTGGCTTCTTTGGATATTTGTTGGGATATGTGAGGTTGGGCATGGGAAGGTAGAGTAAAATATTTTACAGTCATACAATGTGGATATTCGATCCTGTGGCCTTATTAAATTATTTTATGTGACTAATTTATCTTAGAAGTCTGGAAAATAGATATCGGATATTAAGGTAAAGACAGCTTTAAAAATGCAGTCACCTAATCAAGAGTGAGCAAGTTAGCTACAACCTCAGTGAAGATTATGGATTTCCATGAGCAGAAGAAAGAATTCAAAAGTGGTTCTCTTTGAAATCCAGAAAAATTAAACCTATAAAGACTACAGACATGGAATTCTGTTACAGTAACTGTGACAAGAGCTCAGCTTTAAGTTCTCTTAAATTGTAAGATATTAAAATGGTTTCAACTTCCTAAATTAGTTGTGCAATTAAGCCACAGTCTCAGTCCCTGCGCCCCCTGAGAGGTGTGGCTCGGGCCGAAGAGCTCTCCATTTACTTTTTTACTTTTTTTTTTTTTGTATTTTATTTTTTCCATTTACTTTTTAAGGACCTTAAATACCTGACTAACAAATAAGACATTCCCAGCAATTAAATAATTCTTATATATATAAATTAAACTCAGAAGTAATAGTGAATCTTAAGGTTATCTTAAATAGCCAAACATATCAGTATTATTTCCCTAAAGCTCTGGGCATGTAGTTAGACAAGACATGAGAAATCCATTCAGACATCCCTTTTATATCTGAAAGAGCTGTGTTGCAAAGATGGAAAAAATGCAGATTCTGTCAATTTCAAGATGTTTAGATATTTAAACCTAAACATAAAGACTTTTAAATATCTTGAGATAATAAAATTAAACTTCCATCCTGTTATTGTGAATATTCTTAATATTACTGAGTTGTACACCTGAAAGTGGTTAAAATGGCTGAAGTAAAAACTGCCAATTAAATGCTCATGTGTTTTTTCCATGCTCTGTCTTCTCATTCAGTCCAACAAGATGAAATGAGCTTGAATTCCAATTTTCTGTTGGAGGGGAGCCTTGGGCTAGTAACACCTGCATTATACTTGAGATTTGGGGTTTGTTAATTAACCCATTATACCATCTGCAATATTTTTTGCTGGTTGATGCTACATAATGTTCAAATATGTCAGTTAAAATTTTAAAAAATCCTATCCAGTGAAGGAGCAGCCTAATGTTGCAGGATTCCGTGAGTGGATGAAAGAAATTTGGAATAATGAACATAAACCAGGGACATGGCCTACATGGTCATCCTTTCACTAAATCATATGGTACAAGACACTGTGAGTGTAAAATGCAGGACTCTGTCTGGCAATTGCAATCAGGAGAAGAATGATCCCAGCTGACTGCAGCACCAGACCTCATGTCCCACCTGACATATTTGAACATTATGTAGCATCAACCAGCAAAAAATATTGCAGATGGTATAATGGGTTAACTAACAAACCCCAAATCTCAAGTATAATGCAGGTGTTACTAGCCCAAGGCTCCCCTCCAACAGAGAATTGGAATTCAAGCTCATTTCATCTTGTTGGACTGAATGAGAAGACAGAGCATGGAAAAAACACATGAGCATTTAATTGGCAGTTTTTACTTCAGCTTATCTGAAGCATCACAATGCCTCTGTTCACAGTCCATGGGGAGAAACTAGTAGCGTGGGCTCACCAAGATGGATGGCTGAGAAATGTGGTCTGGTCATATGCCCAAGAAGGACATGGTTTTGGTGAGCATCTAGTCAGTCTCTGCCAAAGGCAGCAGAGATATTTCTTTAGAGGGTATATTAGTTTTCTAATGTAGAAATGCTCATTTGTACAAATATGGAAAACCTGTGAGAACAAATCCTCACTCAACACTATAAACCTTATAGACATTGCAAACTGGAGGAAATGGGCTTTAAAGACATGGGCCCTGAAAAAAGCCTGTTAGTCTTCAAATGTCAGAGGAAGAAGGAAGAGATGAAGCAGATGCTGGTGCAACAAATAAAAGAGAAAGAAGCGATATTGTAGGAAGCTGAAAGAGAGCTACAGAAGAAATTTGAGCACCTTAAAAGAGTCCACCATGAAGAGAGACTGAAGCATGAAGAAAAAAGAGTATTGGAAGAAGAAATAATTGCTTTTTCCAAAAAGACAGCTACCTGCAAAATAGTCCAGAACTAGTACTTTGCTGCCTCGGGTAGCACCTTAAAGAAAGACAAGGATCCTAAGAACCCCAGTTGTATGTAAAACAGAGGTTCCAGAACTATACATCACAGATGGTTACCACAAACAAAAATTATTAAAATGTTAGAGTATGCTTTGAATTATTTTTGTCATTCTTATTTCTTATATCATTTGTTAGTTCTATATCTGGCAAATGGCCACAATAATTGTCATTTGTGGAAAATATTTTCAAGTATAAGGTCAAAATATATATGTTGGAGTAGATGATACTACTTACATACTACCTGTTAGAAATTTTTAAACAGCTGGTAGGAGATGGATTTATATCATTTTTACCTGTTGTCAAGTTATTAATAATTTGTAGTACATTGCACCAAAGAGAAAAGTCTCAGTGCCATTTAAAATACAGAACTCATTCCTATTATATCTGGTTGCATTTATATTTCAAGATGAAACTTTGTAAAAAATATTCTAAATGTAAAATGTTGGGAATATGTTTTAATAGTCTTTAAATTTTGATATAATTACATAATTGGTATGTGTGAGTATTATTGTGATTGATGTTTTGGTGTAATGAAACAAATTATGATTAAAAGTAAAATCATCCAGGTATATAAATCCCATTTTCTAGTGACAAGCACCTTTGAAAACTGAGCATATTACACTATTTTCGTTAGGATGTATTACCTACTTGTTGTTTAAAACTTTGCTTTCCAGGGAAAAATAAGAAGGTTGAGTCATTTTATTAAAATATTTTTAAATAACTATGAAAACCTGAATATTAAAGGTGTAAGAAATTCAAATAATTTATATCTCAAGGAATATTTGAATTCAAAGTGTCTTAATAGTGGCTCAGAAGAATTTAGTGATTTCCAACTTTTTCTTAATATTCGTAGGTATATAATTTTTCATTCTTTGTGCTTAAATATTTCTAAATAAAGCTGACATTTTACTCTTGACAAAAAAGTAAATGGAGAGAAATAACAGAGCCTACAGAAATGAAAGAAATCTCAGAGCTGACAGAAACATCACAGCAGAGCTGACACAGTTGCGGACACATGGAGAAGACAGGCATGGATGTTTGGAGATTCTTGGAGCCCAGCAGATGCTGTCATGAGATGTTAAGCAAGCCAGAACCTGGAGAGAGCCAAGGGAATCTAAGAGATGAAAGCCAGCCCCAGAGAAGCAAAATGAAGTATGCCCACAGGAACAGAGGCTGAAAGCAGAGCCCAGGACCAAGGGACCAGCATGACTTCCCAGTTCACAGAGGTATTCCAGATGCATCAGCCTTTCTTGAATTAAGAAATTGACAAACTGATCCTAAAATTCATATGGAAATGCAAGGGGCACTGGACAGTGAAAACAATCTTGAAAAAGAACAAGTCAGAGGACTTATACTTCCTGATTTCAAAACTTACTACAAAGTTACAGTAATCAAGATGTATGATACTGATACAAGGACAAACACATAGATGAATGGAATAGAACTGAGAATCCAGAAATAAACCATACATTCATGGTCAATGATTTTTTAACAAGGGTGTCAAGACAATTGAATGGGGAAAAGAATAGTTTTTTCTTTGGTGCTAGGACAACAACAATTCATATGCAAAAGAATGAAGTTGAGCCCCTACATCACACCATATAACAAATTAACTCAAAATAGATCAAGGGCCCTAAGTGTAATAGCTAAAATGATAAAACCTTTAGAAGAAAACAGAAGAGTAAATCTTCAAGACCTTGGATTAGGTAACAGTTTCTTAGATACAACACCTAAAACACAAACAACCAAAGGATATAATAGATAAACTGGACTTCATAAAAATGAAAAAAAATTATGGTGCAAAGCACTCTACCAAGAAAATGAAAAGACAACCCATGGAATGGGAAAAGATATTTGCAAATTATGTGTTTGATAAGGTACTAGGATATATATAAAGAACTCTGAAAACTTAAAATAAACAAATAACCTGATTAAAAAAATGGGCATAGGATTTGAATAGACATTTTCTCCATGAAAATATATAAATGGGCAATAAGCACATGAAAGACGTCCAATGTCATTAGCCATCAGGGAAATTCAAATCAAAGCCACAATGAGATACCACTTTATACCTATTAGGATCTAAGCTATAGTAAAAAAGACAGACAGTGAAAGTGCTGTGAGAAAGATATAGGGAAATTGGAGCCTTCATATATTTGTGGGTGGGAATGTAAAATGGTGTAACTACTTTGGAATACAGTGTTGTGGCAGTTCCTCAAAAGTTATGAGGGACTTTTGACCCAGTTTATGACCCAACAGTCCTACTAGAGAACTGAAAACATGGTCACACTAAAAACCTGAACATGGATGTCCATAGCAGCATTATTCATACTAGGCAAAATGTGAAAATAACTCACATGTCCTTCAACTGATGAATGGATAAACAAGATGTGGTATAGCCATACAATGGAATATTATTTGGCAATAAAAAGAAATGAAGTCCATAGATAGATAGATAGATAGATAGATAGATAGATAGATAGATAGATAGATAGATAGATAGATAGATAGATGGATGGATGGATAGATAGTTTCTAATCTACTGTGTACTAGGAAACCAGATAATCAGGATTTTGAGAATTCTGTGTAGAATAAGAGTAAATGAGCTTTTGTTAGTGTCTGCAGAGCTGTTCAAACAAGGAAAAAGCATGAATTTAAAGTGCACATAAAAGGTGTAGTGTATTTAGACCAAAATAATTACCATCCCAATAAATTTACTTGTGACTTCTTTGTCATTTGCACAATTATGAATTATTAGATAATGATGGCATTTTCAGGATTTATCTCCAGCATCTCACTGTAGTTCCTGCCATTACATTATGCAAGCATGTGCAGTAGATGCACTCATGAACATGGCCATTTCAATTTTGTGCAACACAACCAAGAGGAAATTTTAAAAGGCCCCTGAAGAAACCATTTGTGTCACAACATTTCACTTGCATTGATTCACAAGAAACATTGACAAATTAAACAACAGACTGCTTCAACCAATAGGCTATGTGGTGATGACAGGAAAAATCACAAGTGATTTTAATTGAATATATAGCATTTTTGCTGTACTGTCATTGACTCCCAAAATGGGCTCACTGAACAGGAAGGTTATACTCCTAAGGGCAGGCCCACCCTAAATATTTTTGGAGTTTGAGGCAAGAGTACTAATGGAGGCCCCAAGATATGAAGCTCCTATCCCCCTTTTCTTTCCACCTCTGGCTCAGTCCTGAGCCACTTGGGGCCTTGTGTGGCTATTCTAGCCCAGGTGTCCAAGTTGCATCTACTCTAGCACCTCTTTCACCCCAACCACTAGTCACTTCTTTGCACAGTCCACTTTCAGGAGTCTAGATCCATGGAACAGGCCTGCATGGGCCCTGAAAGTAACTTGGGTCCCTTTGGACCTGGAATCTCAGAGCCCTAAGCACCTAGAGCATGTCCTAGAATGGAAAATGTTTAAGTTCCGTTTTTAATTTGTTTCTTTAACCTTGAGAAAAAAAAATACTGATTCCACTAATGGTAGAGATGATAAAACAAGAAAGAAAAATGTGTGTCAATATCAGGAATTAAAAAAATAAAAACATTTAGGTGGGCCATGGTGGCTCAGCAGGCAGAGTTCTCGTCTGCCATGCTGGAAACCCAGGTTCGATTCCTGGTGCCTGCTCGTGCAAATAAATAAATAAATAAATAAATAAATAAATAAATAAATAAATAAAAACATTTTATATAAAGCCCTATCTGCCATTCCTCTTTTAACCTCAATCTGGCTGAATTTGCTGGTACATTATTACATATATGAAAAAAGGATTTTTAAAATTGTGTGTATGCCCTGTATATGTCTTTAAGAAATGAGGAGGCTGAAAGTGGCTGTAATGAAAGGGAGGGGAACCTCATATCTTAGTGTAATTGGCAACTTCCAAGATGGCCCCTAAATATTCCTGCCTCCTGCTATTCTCAGCATTGTGTGACTACCCCCTACCCCCCCACACACACACGCACAAGTAACATGATTCTAGTCAATAGAACACCTTGGTGTTGAAGAGATACCAGTTCTGTGATTAGATTATAATAGCTGATAAACTCCATCTTGCTATCAGACTCTCTCCCTTGTTTGGAAGACCTACATGGTGGAGCAACTGGAGGTAAATTCTGGTTAACAGTCAGCAAGGAACTGAGATTCTCAGTCCAATGACCTGAAAGGAACTGAATCCTGCCAACAATTGTGTGGTGAGCTTGGAAGTGGATCCTTCCCTAGTTTAGCTTTCAGATAAGACTCTAGCCCTGGCTGACACCTTTATTACAGTCTCATAGGAGACCCTGAGACAGAGGACCCAGCTAAGATGTGCCAAGATGCCTCATGGAAACTGTTAGATAAATGTGCAGTTTTAATCTAGTAAATTGTGGTCATTTTCTTTCTTTCTAAGATCCTTTCATATGAACATAGACCAAACAGTGTAGGAAATAATCAGAAAAAAGAAGCACAAAAGTTGTAATTTTTTACTGATTTTAATAGAACCACAGCAAATCAATGTGAATTCTTAGAATCTGTCCATAGGTAACAGAATAAAATTTTAGATGCTTTAATGCATTTAATAAAAATAAAATAATATTTATAGAATTAACAGAAAATGCTTATGTAGCTCTTTCTTGATGTTGATAATTCTTCTATTTATCCAAGCAAATATGTGTTTCAAATACATAAAATAATTTAAATGAGTTAGATAATATTTAACGTCAAGTTTTCTTGAGGAAACTGTCCATGCTGTGTTTTGTAGTTCCCTTGGAACTTATTCTTGGGAACTACTTCTTCAGTCCCCCACAACATTGATTACCTATGTACAGTACACAACAAATATTCAATGGAATAATCAGCAAGCTGACCAATGCTATGAAGTTTACATTAGTGCATTTATTGTGGCAAACAGTAAACAGTAACTTCCTCATCTTATTGTAATATCCACAAAATGGCATACATTAGGACATCAGAGAAGCAAAACCAGGGAAAATTTTTGTTTGTGTGAGCCCAGCTATAGAGGAAATATTCAACATATTAATGTTTTGGGAACCCAAAGAGTCAGGGAGGAACCTGCTATTTTTGTTTTATCTTAAAATACAAATTTTTAAAATTTCTACAGTACAGAACAGGAAATAGTCAAATTGGAAAGAGAGCAATATAACAGCTTTTCTTCCCTCATCCCTACCTGGAGTTGAGTTGAAATTGTTTTATTATGCAGTATTATATAACTAATATACTCTGTGTGTAAATGTGTGGAATAGTTAAATGTCGGCATTTTCCTATTCATTTTGTATTAGGACAAATATTTGATATTTAAAAGGAAAAGCCAAACCCTAACAGGGTCACATCTTCCTGAACACTGCTTCAAGTTTACCATGATGGTGATACATTATTCTCAAATATCAGGTTTGTGCTCTGATGCTATCAAAAGAAAAGAAAGATACCTTCTCTTTGAAAAGTGTACCATAACCAAGATTTTTTGTATTAAAAATGGCCACTCATAGATAGTTTCTGAGCATATTTTCTACCAATCATTTTTTCATCCCTAAGCATATGCCAGTCTCTTAGCAACAGAAGATGATGTTGAACTGGAAAACCTTCATGTGCCAACTCCTCTGTGAGCATGTGAGCCAGCAAAGATGGGATTTTAAACTTTATTTTAAGAAATATTGAAAATAAAATCAGCTGGAGAGAATGGAGCAGCATGTATATATTTACTAATTGAATAGGTTCAATTTTTTGAAGTTTTCATATTCTGTTAGCAGGATAAATATATATATGTTAAAAATCTGCACAGTAAAATGTGAAAAACAGTTTCTTTGGGATCAACATGTCTGCTGCCAGAGAAACCACATTTCTTGTAAAACAATGCAACATAATGTATGGCAGTAGAGTGAGACCTGCTGGTTTTAAATTTCAAGCTGACTGTGGAATGTGGTGTTTAGAAGATAGTCACACAATACACAAGGAGGCATAGAGATCAACTGGCTGTCAATTTATTCTCTTAATAAAATACAATATGTTCTCAAAGGGATTATTTTAGCCTCAGAAATAGCTACCTTTTACATGCTTCACTTTAGCCTCAGTGTATTCTGTCTCTGGTGGATGTGGTTCACGGGAGTATCTCAGAGGTGAAATTGCTTCATAATTAGGTCCTTTTGTTACTTTATTCTCTATTTATTTATTTATTTATCTATTTATTTATTTATTTCTGAATTGAGGTACATGAGGTGATCCACTAGAGTGTAGGAAGATAATATTAAGATTTTTCCTTTAAAAATGAGAAAGAAATTAAGCTTTATCAATAGCTAAGATGCTGACTGACACTGGTGGACTCAGTAAGGCTGTATGGAAGGCTGCTGTGTATTGTACACAGTGTCCATCATTGCTTGAGAATAAAATTGGAATTCTTTAACGTAGACACGTTAACAAAGTCACTCTTGCCATTTGTTGGTGCCATTCCAGTGTATTGAAGTTTATGTGTGACTGATTAAATGGATTTGATTGTTATGTTTTGAAAAGTTGAAGCACAACCACCTATTGAAATGACATGAGTGACCTTGAAAATCTTTTCTATTACCCAGTGATTCACTGGTTATCCCAAGGCAAAGTACAGAAAAAACTGTTGAGTATATTTTTCTCTTTTTTTTTTCTTGTTTCTTAATGTTGAGGCTTGAATGATTGAGTTGAGGTCCCTCTTGTTTACTAATAAGCATATAATGTACATTTCTCACTAAAACTACTTTAATTGCATCTTATAAATTTTGTTATGTTGTATTTTCATTTTTGTTCATGTCAAAATATTTACTTATTTCTCTTGAGACTTCCTCTTTGACCAATAGGTTATTTAAAAGTGTGTTGTTTAATTTCTAAGTGTTTGGGGGATTTTCCAAGATGTTTTTCTGTAACTAGTTTCTTGTTTAATTCCATTATTGTAGGATAACATACTTCATATCTTTTCAATTCTTTTAAATTTGTTAAGGATTGTTTTATCATCTAGGCTGTAGTTTATCTTGTTGAACCTTCTATGTTTACTTGAAAAGAATGTATATTCTGCTATTATTGGGTGAAGATTTTATAAATGTCAATTAGGTCCAGGTGATTGATGGTTTTGCTCATTTCTTTTATATTCTTGAAGATTTTCTGAATGCTTGTTATATTGAGTACTGAGAAAGAAAAGTTGAAAAATATACTACTGTAATCGTGAATTTGTCCACTTCTGCATTCAGTTCTACCAGATTTTTGTTTTTTTAGGCATGGGTAGTTTCCAGGAACCAAACCCGGATCCTTGGCATGGCAGGCAAGAATTCTGCCACTGAGCCACCATTGCCCTCCCTCAGTTCTATCATATTTTGCTCTGTGTATTTTGAAACTCTGTTGTTAGGTACATATAAATTTAAAATTCTTATGTCTTTTTGGTGAATTGATTCTTTTGTTTTTGTTTGCTGTATGGCAGGGGACACACTTCATTCTTTTTCCATGTGAGTATCCCATTATTGCACCATAGTTTGTTGAATTTTTGTTTGTTTGTTTTGTTTTGGGGAAGTGCATGGGCTGGGAATTGAACCCCAGTGTCCTGCATGGGAGGTGAGAATTCTACCACTGAACTACCCTTGCAGCCCCTGAATTAATTCTTTTATCATGATGTAATCTACCCCTTTATCCTTAGTAATTTCCAATACTCTGAAATCTACTTTGTCTGATATCAATATAGCCACTCCAGATTTATTTTTATGCAGTTTTATTGAGATATATCCATATACCCTACAATCCATCTAAAGTGTACAATCCATGGCTTTAAGTACATTCACAGAGTTGTGCAACCATCACAACAATCAATTTTAAAACATTTCCATTACTCCAAAAAGAAAAACCCTGCACCCCTTTAGTGGTCACCTCTCAATCCCTCTATACTTCTTCATTCCTACATAACCACTAATCTATTCCTGTCTTTATGGATTTACTTATTGTTTTAGTTTGTAAAAGCTGCCAGAATGCAGCATACAAAAAACAGAATGGCTTTTAAAAAGGGAAATTTATTAAGTTGTAAGCTTACAGTTCTAAGGTTGTGAAAATGTCCAAACTACGGCATCCAGGGAAAGATACCTTGCTTCAAGAAAGGCTGATGGGTCCAGAATACTTTTGTCAACTGGAAAGGCACATGGTGACATCTGCTGGGGTCTCTGACTTCTTGTTTCAAATGGGTTCCCCAGTGTATTAGTTAGGGTTCTCTAGAGAAACAAAATCAACAGGGAACACTCACAAATATAAAATTTATGAAAGTGTCTCACGTGACCACAGGAAACCAGAGTCCAAAATACGCAGAGTAGGCTGTGAAGCCGATGATTCCGATGGAGGGTCTGGATGAACTGCACAGGAGAGGCTCACCAGCTGAAACAGGAAGAGCCTGTCTCTTCTGAATCCTCCTTATAAGGCTTTCAGTGATTAGATTAAGCATCACTCATTGCAGAAGACATGGCCCTTTGGCTGATTACTAATGGAATCAGCTGTGGATGCAGCTGACATGATCATGATTTAATTCTATGAAATGTCCTCATTGCAACAGACAAGCCAGCACTTGCCCAACCACCACTTGGCCAAGCTGACACATGAACTTGACCATGACAGTCCACCCCTTGTCAACTTGGCAACTATACATACCGCCTTAAACCATACCTAATTTCTAAATAAAAAACAATAAAACATACACTTTTTTTTTCACCTAACAAAACTCAACTGTCCTGCAAACAACTGAAAACACATTAAATCTCTCCAAAATAGGGTGCAAATCCTTGGGTAATATTCATTATTAAACTTGATATCTTACAACTTAAATAGTATAACAGGAACAAAACAGCATTACATTCCTTGTTTCTGTAACTGATCACATGGTCGACGTTCATATTTATCACTACCTTCTTCCACTACCCATTCCATGTTCCCTTTACCCTCAGCAAGCACTTCAGCAGGCCGTGGTTCTTTGACTGGTGGGGTGACCCAAACCTTCATTCCCGAAGTTTCAAAGCCATTCATAGTCCTGCCTGGATTGCATTGTTGCAGTTTTCCATTGATTTTAATCACAGGGCATGGTAGTACTAAAAGATGCCCTAGGGGATCTCTTATATTCCAAGAAAACTCTTCTTTACCTCCATCATGTAGTTGCAGTCCTACTTCCTCCTGATAGTGAGGGTCAATTACCCCAGACAATAATGTAATCACCTTCTTGGCTTGGTGATCCAGTGGCATCAGTAGCCCAAAGTGACCAGGTGGCAGTCTTAACTTCCAGTTCAGTGGAATCATTGTTGTTTCTCCTGGAGGAAGCACTCCCTGTTTTGAAACTAAAACCTGTAGACCAGCAGAGCTCAGGGTCACAGGGATGGGGAGCAAAAATTTTCCTAGTGGATCACTAGAGGTAATAGTGAGTGGTACCAGTCCCATTTCCACCCCTTGGTTCCTGTACCCATAGATCCTGGCTATGGGAGAAACAGCACCATACAGAGGATGCTGATTCAGAGCATATGCATCTTCCTGTAGAACATTACCCCAGCTTTTCAAGGTATTGCCACCTAGTTGGCAATGTAGTTGAGTTTTCAAAAGGGTGTTCCACTGTTATATCAATTGAGCTGCTTCTGAATGATGGGGAACGTGGTAAGACCAGAGAATTCCATGGGCATGTGCCCATTCCCACACTTCATTTGCTGTGAAGGGTGTTCCTTGGTCCGAAGCAATGCTATGTGGAACACCATGATGATGGATAAGGCATTCTGTAAGCCTATGGATGGTAGTTTTGGCAGAAGCATTGCGTGCAGGGAAAGCAAACCCATATCCAGAGTATGTGTCTATTCCAGTTAGAACAAATCACTGCCACGTCAATGAAGGGAGTGGTCTAATGTAATCAACCTGCCACCACGTAGCTGGCTGGTCACCTCAGGGAATGCCATATCGGGGGCTGAGTGTGGTCTCTGCTGCTGGCAGATTGGACACTCAGCAGTGGCTGTAAGTGAAAGTCCTTGGTAAGTGAAAGTCCATGTTGCTGAGCCCATGCATAACCTCCATCCCAACCACCATGACCACTTTGTTTATGAGCCCATTGGGCAATGACAGGAGTTGATGGGGAAAGAGGCTGACTGGTATCCACAGAACCGGTCATCTTATCCACTTGATTATTAAAATCTTCCTCTGCTGAAGTCACCATCTGGTGTGCATTCACATGGGACACAAATATCTTCATGTTTTTAGCCCACTCAGAAAGGTCTATCCACATACTTCTTCCCCAGAACTTTTGTCACCAATTTTCCAATTATGGTCTTTCCAAGTCCCTGACCATCCAGCCAAACCATTAGCAACAGCCCATGAGTTAGTATACAAATGCACCTCTGGCCAGTTTTCCTTCCAAGCAAAATGAACAACCAGGTGCACTGCTTGAAGTTCTGCCCACTGGGACGATTTGCCCTCACCACTGTCCTTCAAGGACACACCAGAAAGGGGTTGTAATGCTGCAGCTGTCCACTTTCAGATGGAACCTGCAGATCATGCGGAACCATCTGTAAACCAGGCCCGAGTTTTCTCTTCCTCAGTCAATTCACTGTAAGGAACTCCCCAAGAGGCCATAGCTCTGGTCTGGTAAAGACAAGGTAATGAGGCAGGAGTGGAGACCATGGGCATTTGGGCCACTTCCTCATGTAACTTACTTGTGCCTTCGGGAACTGCTCTGACTCTATCTCATATATACCATTTCCATTTTACAATGGAGTGCTGCTGTGCACACCCAACTTTATGGTTTGGTGGGTCAGACAACACCCAGCTCGTGATAGGCAACTCACATCTCATGGTAATTTGGTGGCCCATGGTTAAGCGTTCAGTCTCTACTAAGGCCCAGTAGCAGGCCAAAAGCTGTTTCTCAAAAGGACAGTAGTTATCTGCAGCAGATGGTAAGGCTTTGCTCCAAAATCCTAAGGGTCTGTTTTGTGATTCTCCCATAGGGGCCTGCCAGAGGCTCCAGACAGCATCTCTATTTGCCACTGACACTTCCAGCACCATTGGATCTGATGGATCCTATGGCCCAAGGGGCAGAGCAGCTTGTACAGCAGCCTGGACCTGTCGCAGCGCCTCCTCTTGTTCAGGTCCCCACTCAAAATTAGCAGCTTTTCTCGTCACTCGATAAATGTGCCAGAGTAGCACACCCAAATGAGGAATATGTTGTCGCCAAAATCCAAAAAGACCAACTAGGCATTGTGTCTCTTTTTTTTTTGGTCATAGGAGGTGCCAGATGCAGCAACTTATCCTTCACCTTAGAAGGGATATCTCAACATGCCCCACACCACTGGACACCTAGAAATTTCACTGAGGTGGAAGGCCCCTGTACTTTTGTTGGATTTATCTCCCATCCTCTGACATGCAAATGCCTTAACAGTAAGTCTAGGGTAGTTGCTACTTCTTTCTCACTAGGTCCAATCAGCATGATATCATCAATAAAATGGACCAGTGTGATGTCTTGTAGAAGGGAGAAATGCTCAAGGTCCCTGTGGACAAGATTATGAAATAGGGCTGGAGAGTTGATATACCCCTGAGGTAGGACAGGGAAAGTATATTGCTGACCTTGCCAGCTGAAAGCAAACTGTTTCTGGTGGTCCTTACTAACAGCTATTAAGAAAAAGCATTTCCCTGATCAATAGCTGCTTACCAGGTACCAGGGGATGTACTGATTTGCTCAAGCAATGATACCACATCTGGAACAGTGGCTACAATTGGAGTTACCACCTGGATGAGCTTATGATAATCCACTTTCATCCTCCAAAACCCATCTGTTTTTTGCACAGGCCAAATAGGAGAGTTGAACGGGTATGTAGTGGGAATCACCACCCCTGCATCCTTCAGGTCCTTAAGAGTGGCAGTAATCTCTGCAATCCCTCCAGGAATCCGGTATTGATTCTGATTTACTATTTTGCTTGGTAGGGATAGTTCTAGTGGCTTCCACTTGGCCTTTCCTACCATAATAGCCCTCACTACATAAGCTAGAGAGCCAATGTGGGGATTCTGCAAGTTGCTCAGTATGTCTATACCAATTATGCATTCTGGAACTGGGGAAATAACTACAGAATGGGTCTGGGGGCCCACTGGACCCACTGTGAGATGGACCTGAGCTAAAACTCCATAAGCCCCCACTCTGACTGGTGGAGCAGAGTGACATTTTGGGTCCCCTGGAATTAATGTCACTTCTGAACCAGTGTCTAATAATCCCCGAAATATCTGATCATTTCCTTTTCCCCAATGCACAGTTACCCTGGTAAAAGGCCGTTGTTCTCCTTGGGGAAGGCTTGGAGGAAGATTAACAGTATACATTTGTGGCAGTGTAACAGGGTTCTCCCCCAAAGGGAACTGGCCTCCCTTTCATTCAAAGGGCTCTGGGTTTGTAAACTGTTTCAAGTCTGGAAATTGATTAAGGGGCCATGACTCTGTGTTTTTGTAATTCAGGTTAGACTTCTGTTCACTTGACCTAGAACTCTTTTGTGTATACAGCTCGAACAAGAATTTAATAGACTGCCTTTCTATTGTATTTCTAGGTACCCCATGATTTACTAGCCAATGCCACAAATCTCTGTGTGCCATATAATTTTGATGGCTCCTTTGAGTTTGCTGTCTATTATAATAGCCACATCTATCCTGTCTTTGGCGATAAAGTGCTGCCACCTGGCTTCTGCCAACTCGGGATCCTGTCATCCCCATTGTGTTTAAGGATTCCAGCTCAGTGACATCAGTTCCTACAGTAATATCTGACCTACAGAGAAGTGCTCTTTAGGGATGATGGTGCTAGTCTCACAAATTTATTTCTCACTGTTCTGGTAAACGGTGCATCCTCCGGACATTCATGTGGTGTAAGAGCAGCCTTTGCATGATAAATCCACTCTAACATTCCAATCTTTCTATGCCTCTGGATCCCCTCATCTACATTATACCAGTGCAGTTCTGGCATTTCAACCTCAGGTAATGTTGGCCACCTTTTGATCCATGTTTCAACCAACCATCCAAACAAACTCTTAATACCTTTTCTAACCGCTTGAGCTATAATATTGAATGCAGAATCTCTGCTTAGTGGGCCCATATCAATAAATTCAGTCTGATCCAGCCTTATATTCCTCCCACCATTATCTCACACCCTTAAAACCCATTGCCACACATATTCCCCTGATTTCTGCCTGTATAAATTGGAAAACTCACACAGCTCTTTTGGAGTATAATGTACCTCCTCATGTGTGATACTTTGTACCTCACCTTTAGGGGCCTGTTGGGACTTTAGTCTAGTTATTGGTCTGGAAGAAATCACGGGTGGTGGGGGTGGTTCATGAAAAGAATTAGAAATATCTTCCAAGCCATTTGCTTCAGGGCCTTCATTTGCAGTTTCATCTGGTGAAACAGGATTAATCCTTTCAGGAGGAGGTTGGGTGGCCAACTCCTCAAGGCAGGCTGGAGGTGGGGCGGTTATGTCCTCAGGGCAAACTATTACAGGGTTATCTAGAGGAGACTCAGCATGATCTAGGGTTTCAACCTCAACTCTGACATCATTATCAATCCATATGTCGCCATCCCATTTTTCAGGGTCCCACTTCTTTCCAATCAATGCCCTCACTTTAACAGCAGACACCATGCAAGATTGAGATTTCAGTTTATGTTGTAAAGTTGTTACTCTAACAAGATTCTGAGTCTGATTTTCAGAGATCTCAAGTCTATGGCTACAGGAAATAAGATTTTCCTTCAGGATACTCATAGAAACGTCTACATCTTTCAGATGGTGCTTAAGCGTCTCGTTTGAAGCCTTAAGCCCATCCCTTTCACCCCTTAATGTAGCCAGTGTATCTAACAACAACCAACCAACATCTCTATACCTCTTTTTTCTACAAAACTCTGTGAAGGTGTCAAAAATATTATTCCACAGAGCCTGGCTTCATACAAGCAAAGCATTAGGAGAATCGAATGGTGATATTTTGACTATCTCTTTTGCCAACTCACTCCGTGGATTGGGAGTGCCATTCTGATTATGGGAATCAGAGACCTTAGTGTCTTTCAGTCCAGGCAGAGTAGAAAAACATTCATAAAAACCCATTTTTAAGATTCTCTTTCTTAAGAACCCCACTCCTGGTACCAAGATGTATTAGTTAGGGTTCTCTAGAGAAACAGAATCAACAGGGAACACTCACAAATATATAATTTATAAAAGTGTCTCACGTGACCACGGGAATGCAGAGTCCAAAATTCACAGAGTAGGCTGTGAAGCCGATGATTCCGATGGAGGATCTGGATGAACTCCACAGGAGAGGCTCACCAGCCGAAACAGGAAGATCCTCTCTTCTGAATTCTCCTTATAAGGTTTTCAGTGATTACATTAAGCATCACTTGTTGCAGAAGACATGCCCCTTTGGCTGATACAGATGGAATCAGCTGTGGATGCAGCTGAAATGATCATTATTTGACTTAATTTTATTACACGTCCTCATTGCAACAGACAAGCCAGCACTTGCCCAACCACCAGTTGGCCAAGTTGACACATGAACCTGACCATGACACCCACGAACATTTCTTTCTTCATCTCCAAAGATCTCTGGCTGTGTAGGCTCTGTTGGCTCCATTGGTTCTGAAGCTTTTTCCAAATTGGTTCCTTGTTAAAGAAGTCCAGTAAGCAAACCGATCTTAAATGGGTGAAGACACATCTCCATGAAAACCATCCAATCAAAAATTACCACCCACAATTGAATGGGTCATATCTCAATGGAAACAATAAAAAGATCCCACAAAGCAATATTTTTGTTTGTTTTCTGTTTTTTTGAGAACATTTTTTTATTATTGAATATGGCATATATGCAAAGAAAAGGAAAAATAAGCAATGATTTTTGAAGTACACTTCAACCAATAGATACAGAACAGATTTCAGAGTTTCTTATGGGTTACCATTCAACTATTTCAGATTTTTCCTTCTAGCTGCTCCAAATATTTTCTGCTTTTTAAAAATATTTTTATTGAGAAATATCCACATATGTACAGTCCAATCATATTATACAATAAATGGCTCACAATATCATCACATAGTTGTGTATTCTTCACCATGATCATTTTTAGAACATTTGAAACACTCCTGAAAAAAAAGAAAAAGAAATAATACACCCATACCACTTACTCCTACCTCTCATTGACCACTAGTATTTCAATCTACCAAATTTTTACCCTTTATCTCCACTTATTATTTATTTACTTTTTATCCTTATTTTTGTTTTTACTCATCTGCCCATACCCTGCACAAAAGGAGCATCAGACACAAGGTTTTCACAATCACACAGTCACATCGTAAAGCTATATAGCTATACAGTCTTCTTCAAGAATCAAGACTTCTGGAACACAGTTCAACAGCTTCAGGTACTTCCCTTTAGCCACTCCAATACACCATAAAGTAAAAAGGGATATCTATATAATGTGTAAGAATAACCTCCCGGATAACTTCCCAATGCTGTTTGAAATCCTTCAGTCACTGAAACTTTATTTGGTCTCATTTCTCTCTTTCCCCTTTTGGTCAAGAGGGCTTTCTCATTCTGATGATGCCAGGTCCTGGCTCATCCCTGGGTGTCATGTCCCATGTTGCCAGGGAGATTTACACCCCTGGGAGTCATGTCCCACATAGTGGGGAGGGCTGTGAGTTCACTTGCCAAGTTGGCTTACAGAGAAAGGCCATATCTGAGCAACAAAAAGAGGCTCTCTGGGATGACTCTTAGGCATAAATATAAGTAGGCTTAGCCTCTCCTTTGCATAAATAAACTGCATAGGGGCTAGCCCCAAGATTGAGGGCTCAGCCTATTGAATTGTTTGACATCTTTGCTTGTGAGAATATCAGGAATTCCCCAAATGGGGAGGTTGAATATTTTCTCCTCTCTACACAGTCCCCCAAGGGGACTATGCTGGTTTGAAAGGATTTATATACCCTAGAAAAGTCATGTTTTAATCCTAATTCTGTTTTGTAAAGCAATGGTTTCTTCTATTCTCTCTTCAGTATTGTATTTTGGAAACTTTAATTAACTTATCTCCATAAAGATGTGATTCAATCAAGTGTGGGTATTAAACTTGATTAGGTGGAGATGCATCTCCACCCATTCCAAGTGGGTTTTCATTGATTTTACTGGAATCCTTTAAAAGAAGAAGCACTTTGGAAAAAACTAGAGAACAGCAAGAGAGAAAGCCAAGAGATTCTGAGAGCAGAGCGCTGCAGAACCACTAAGAAGAGAGTCCACCAGCCAGCAACTTTTGGAGATAAAGAAGGAAAACACCTCCAGAGGAGTTGGAGAGGAAGCTAGCAGATGACACAGTGTTTTACCATGTGCCTTTCCAGTGAGAGAGAAACCCTGGCCATGTTCACCACGTACCTTTCCACTTGAGAGAGAAACCCTGAATTTCATTGGCCTTTTTTTATTTTCATTTTTATTTTTAATTTTTATTAATAAAACCAATGAAGATTTCTTTTTCTCATCATGTAGTTGTATATTCGTCATCATGATCATTTCTTAGAACATTTGCGTAATTCAGAAAAAGAAATAAAAAGAAAACAGAAAAAAAATTCATACATACCATACCCCTTCTTTTCCCATTCATTGATCACTAGCATTTGAATCTACTAAATTTATTTTGACCTTTGTTCCCCCTATTATTTATTTATTTTTAATCCATATGTTTTACTCATCTGTCCATAAGGTAGAGAAAAGAAGCATCAGACACAAGGTTTTCACAATTACACAGTCACATTGCGAAAGCTTTATCATTATACAATCATCTTCAAGAAACACCGCTACTGGAACACAGCTCTACATTTTTAGGCAGTTCCTTCCAGCCTCTCTGTTAAGTCTTAACTAAAAAGGTGATATCTATTTAATGTGTAAGAATAATCTCCAATATAACCTCTTGACTCTGTTCGGAATCTCTCAGCCACTGACACTTTATTTTTTCTCATTTCTCTCTTCTCCCTTTCTGTCGAGAAGTTTTTGCATAATATCAATCGTTTTAAATTTATTTTAAATTTATTGAGACCTGTTTTGTGACACAAAATGTGGTCTTGGAGAATGATCCACGAGCACTTGAGAAGAATACATAGACTGTATTTTGGGTGCAATGTCCTGTACATGTCTGTTAGATTTAGTTCATTTCTCCCTTATTTAAGTTTTCTATCTCCTTATTGATCCCTTGTCTAGATGTTATATTTATTGATGACACTGTTGTATTGAAGTCTCCTATTATTATTGTAGAGACATCTATTTTTCCCTTCAGTTTTGTTAGCATTTGTCTTATGTATCTTGGGGCACCCAGTTAGGTGCATAAATATTAATTATTATTATTTCTTCTTGCTGGATTGACCATTTTATTCATATATAATGTTCTTTGTCTCTCTTAGCAGTTTTTCATTTAAAGTCTATTTTGTCTGAAATTAGTATAGGTACCCCAGTTCCTTTTTGGCTTCTGTTTGCATGGAACATTTTTTACACTTTTCACTTTTAACCTATTTGTAACCTTGGGTCTAAGGTGGGTCTCTTGTAGATAGAATATAGATGGGTCACATTTTTTAATCCACTCTTCCAGTATGTGTCTTTCAATTGGGGAGTTTAAACCATTAACATTCAACGTTATTACTATAAAGGCAGTACTTGCTTCCACCATTTTATCCTTTGGTCTTTATATGTCATATCTTATTTTTGTCTCTAAACACTTAGTTACCCTTACCGATAATCTTCATTTCTACACTCTCCTCCAAATATCTGTCTCTTGTCTTTTCCTTTCAGTCTGTAGAACTCCCTGTAGTATTTCTTGTAGGGTGGGTATCTTGCTCATGAACTCTTTCAGTTTCTGTTTCTTTATGAATATTTTTAACTATCCATCATTTTTGAATGGCTGTTTGGCAAGACAAAGAATTCTTGGCTGGAAGTTTTTCTCTTTCAGTATCTTAAATATATCATCCCATTGCCTTCTCTCCTGCATGGTTTCTGATGAGAAATCAGCACCTGGTCTTATTGAGAATCCCTTGTATGTGATGATTGCTTTTCTCTTGCTGCTTTCAGAATTCTCTCTTGTCTTTGTCATTTGACATTCTGATTAGTATGTGTCTTGGAGTAGATCTGTTAGGATTTATTCTGTTTGGAATATGTTGCACTTCTTGGACATGTACATTTATGTCTTTCTTAGGAGTTGGAAATTTTTTTGTCATTATTTCCTCAGATACTTTTTTTCTGCCCCTTTTCCTTTCTCTTCTCCTTCCAGGTCAGTCATGATACATACATTTGTGTACTTTGAGCTGTCTTTCAATTTCCTGAGACCCTGCTCAAATTTTTTTCCATATCTGTTCTTATGCCTGTAAGATTTTTGATAACCTATTCTCTAATTCTTGGATCATTTCAACTGCTTACTCAGCTCTGTTGTTGTGTGCCTCTAGTGTATTTTTATCTTTTTATAATTCTAAATTTATTTTAAAATATGTCAAGTATTAAATTTAAAGACTAATTTTTCCTTGTTATTTCATTTATTTATAGTTAAGAGGAACACTTTTAACTATCAGCCACCTCTGTCTACTTTTTTTTTGCATGGTCAGGCACCAGGAACTGAACTCTATCTTCTTTTAAGTCTGTGTATCTGTCTATAAATAGACTTTGTCCAATTACGTTTTAAGCACATATGTTTAGTTTTTAGTTACTTAACACAAGCATTTTACATATTAGGGATAGTAATCTTTTATCAGACATTTGTTGCAAAAATTAATTATCAAAATATTAATAAACAATATAAAAATTCACTTTTCTTCTCAAAATAAGTGAAAGTTCTCCTTCTCATTTTCTTACTAAAGAAAATAGAATTTATTTTCCAAATTCTTGGCATCTTTTTCCAGGAAAAAAAATCTAGTAAAATTTATGTCTTTCATGTAATGAAGATCATTACATTTAATTAACTAGTATCTGTCCAGTGAAATCAAATTTTTCAAAGTCAATAATAAAGATGCACTTTCAAAACCCAATAAACAACTCAAAAATTTTTGTGGCCTATTATTGCCATATTAGGTAAATAGAGTTCCATAACAGAATCAAAAGACATTATGATTGTTTCAAAGGCAAATTAACTGAAAGAAGGAAAAGATATTCCATTTTTGGAAACAGGAATTTTCTCACTATTGAATAAAGTTCAAAATATACAAGTTAGGGCTCTGATCATACAATAAGGGGCACCACTCAATAGGTCATAATCCACAGCCGTCTCATTGTTTTGGGTGGAAAATCCTTCCACAGTGATTTTAGGTAGTAATTTTAACTGCCTTATAATTTGATTGAGCAAGTTAAATCAAGGATCCCTATATTTTAGAGTCATAGTTTTATTAAGACCACAAATAAATATTAGCTCAAATCTTTCACCACTGAATTGGATGTTTCTTTCCAATGAATTGACCATAAAATTTCCAAAGTTCTGAAATGGCCAACAGACCATAGGAGGACAGTTTTTTAGGCTCCTCCTTCAGACCAATAGCTCCATCAAACTGCTGGCCTTCATTCTAGGCCAAATCTAGTATGTTTTAAATCTGCTCTCTTGTGCATTTCACTACTATAAGTTCTTGTTTTTTTTTATGTTTCGAATTCTTTGTTATGCTCACAGAATATCTTCTTAATACCCTTTAGCTCCTTATCCTTATTTTCCTTCCTCTCCTTGAATTGATTTAGATTTGTTTGAACATCATTGATTAGTTGTTTCAAATTGTGTCTCATCCGAAGTTTAATTTGTTATTTGACTGGGCCCTATCCTCTTGTTTCTTAGTATGGCTTGTAATTTTTTTGTTGGTGTCTAGGCATCTGAATTTCTTGATGCATTTACTCTGAATGTCTGTTTCTTTCTCTTGCCTACAGTTTTCTTGTTGATCAGCTTTCTGTTAAAGCTCTTCTTTGACTCTTGGTTCAACTTATTCTAGATGTTTAGAAAAGCTTCTATTTAGCTGATCTGATTTTTTTAGCTCTTATTCATGTGATTCGTGCCTTGGATATATGTTACAGCTTTTGTGATTGCACTCTTTGTTCAATTGTTTCACCCCCAGGAGAAAGCTTTGTTTTCTCTATTTCTCTTTGTTTGCTTTTGATTTGCCTCTTTCTCTATTTTTTTGAAGTAGACATTGATTTATTAGGACTTATGAACAGGAGACTATGTATTTTTAACACATGTTTGGTTATATCTAGCTGCTTTTACCTGAAGGGCTAATTCTGAGGATAGGATCTTCCCGGAGAGGACTTTCCCAAGTTAATGTTTTCCTAGTCAAAACAGTCAAAGAGATATGACTCCCAGGGGAGAAAGTCTCCCTGGCAATATGGGACAGAATTCCCAAGATGAGTTGGGACCTGGTATCATGGAATTGAGAAAGTCTTCCTGAGCAAAAGGGAGAAGAGAGAAATTAAACAAAATAGAGTTTCAGAGACTGAGAGATTTTAAGCAGATTTGAGAGATTATCTTGGAGGTTATTCTTATGCACTATATGGATATCCCTTTCTAGTTTCTAGTGTATTAGAATAGGTATGGTGTGATTGTGTGTTCTACCTTGCTAGCTGCCAGAATGTGATATACCAGAAATGGAACAGCTTTTAAAAGGGGGAATTTATTAAGTTACAAGTTTACAGTTCTAAGGCTATGAAATTGTTCAAATTAAAGCAAGTCTACAGAAATGTCCAAATTAAGGCACCAACAAGAGGTTACTTTCACTCAAGAAAGGCTGATAAAGTTCAGGGTTTCTCTCTCAACTGGAAAGGCACATGGTAAACGTGGTGATATCTGCTTGCTGTCACTCCAGGCTTCTTGTCTTATGAAGCTCTCCTGGGGACATTTTACTTTTTCATCTCCAAAGGTCTCTGGCTGGTGGACTTTTGTGGTTCTCATTGCTCTGATGGATCTCCTTTCTCCAAAATGCTTCCTTTTAAAGGATTCCAGTAAACTAATCAAGACCCACTTGGAATGGGTGGAGTCATATCTCTGTCTAATAGAAGGTTAATACCCACAATTTGTTGAGTCACATCTCCATGGAGATAATCTAAACAAAATATTCCAGCCTACATTATTGAATAGGAATTTAAAAAAAATTGCTGCTCCACATGATGGATTATAATTAAAGCATGGCTTTTTTAGGGTACGTAATCCTTCCAAACAATCACACCATGTGATTGTAAAATCTTTGTGACTAACTGACTCCCTTTATCCAGTGTACTGGCAGATGAGTAAGAAAATTAAGACCAAAAAATAAATAAGTGATAGGGGAGATAAGGAGTAGAGGATGTTTTGGGTGTTCTTTTATATTTTTATCTTTTTGTAATAATGAAAATGTTCTAAAATTGATTGTGGTGATAAATGTACAACTATATAATGATACGTGAGCCGTTGACTGTATGCTTTGAATGATTTTATGATATGTGACTATATCTCAATAAAATTTTATTTTAAAAGAAAAGTCCCACATGACATCCAGGGGTGAAAGTCTCCCTAGCGATATGGGAAAGGACTCCCAGGGATGAATCCAGACCTGGCACTGTGGGATCAACAATTCCATCCTGACAAAAAGGGGGAAAAGAAGTGTAATTAATAAAGTATCAGTGGCAGAAAGAGTTCAAATAGAGTCGAGAGGCTTCTCTGGAGGTTGCTCTTATGCAAGCTTCAGGTAGACCTTGCTACCTATTGCCAATCCCCCAATCAGGACCATTCCAGCCAATCCTAAAGAACACGTAATAGGACAATATAAAAGATTCCACAAGTATTCCAGGCACTAGAGTAACTTTCCAGAAACGTACAACCTCCAGATAGGTCCCTGGTCCACATAAGTCCTGAAATCTAGCCCAGCCTGTCCAGAACATCAGATAGTTCCATCTCTCTACCTCATATTAGTGACAGACCCTTCCAATATCAAAAATTTAGAATTGCCATAGCCAAAACAACCCCAAAGAGAGACATGGAAAGATCAAAGGTGATGGTGAAATTATACCTAGAAGATAGGATTTAACAAATGAATATGAATGCTGAATCATTGTTATCTCTTTTAGTCTCAGGTATCTTAGAGCAGCTAGAAGTAAAAACCTAAAATTGTGAAATTGCAAACCATGTCAAAGTCTGTAATATGTTCTACAACTAATTGTGGTGCTTTGCTTTGAAATTTATAGCTTTTCTGTATATATGTCATTGTTCACAAAAAAAGAAGGAAAAATAAGTTGATTGTGATGATGAAGTATTTAAGCCCTCTAGCATCCTATATTCTGGAGCAGCTAAGAGGAAAAATATGAGAGGATTGTATGGTAGCCCATGACAAACTCTGGGATCTATCCTGTAACCACTTTTTGAAGAGTGCTTTTAGAACTATTGCTTTTTTATTTCTTTGCTTTGTATATACGTTATACTATACAATAAAAAAGTTAAAAAAAGAAATAGAGATAGACATAGACACATAAAGAGATAGAGAGAGAAAACCTATGCCATCTGTTGAATCCTTGAATCTGATGTATCCATAATTTTTCACTTATTGCAGTAAATAAATTCATCCCTTTACTGGAGATGGTTTGAATTGTTTTAACTTTGTTTAAACTTTAAAACAAAAATGAAAAAAGGCAGAAATTATATCACTAAACCTCCACATAATTCATATTAAAATGCCTAATAACCAATATTGAATTGAAAGAAGTTTATATACATTTAAAAATTAAAAGTTCAGATGAAGGTAAAAAAAAAAAAAACAGTCCTAGGGACCCACAAAAAGAGTGTAGCTCAGTTCCAAAGTGCCTTGGGGAAGAGATGGAGAAGCATGACAGGTCTTCTTTGATGGCTCTCTGAATGTGTTCCTTCCTGACCTACCCAGCAGATAATGCTCTTCAGTGAACTATTTCCCTCAACCCTAAGGTAGTACTGTGACTTTAATTCTCAACCTGCACTACCCTTTGAGGGATGTGGTTGAAACAGAGGCTGCCAGCTACTTTTAGCCAGGGCAAATTTAAATCATTGCTCAGATGCCAAACCTTGGCAATATTAATTCTCTAATCAAAAGTGACAAACTGTGCTGGACCATTCCCTCCCTCAATTTTCTTGGGGTAGGTCTACCCTTCAACAAACTGCTACACACCACTTCAAGAAAAGTTGCCTCCCCTACCAACTGCTTTCTGTCCTGAGTGAGTTGAAATTGTGGCTGTCCTCAGAATGAGAATCCAATAATCTGAATTTGCTAATCAAAAGCTGTGATCAGGGCCCAGCAATTCCCCTGCAATTTGCTTGGGGAAGAGCTGTCCTTCAGTAAACTGTTTCCCACAGCTCCATGATGGCACTGTATTCCTCAATCAGCTCTATCTCTGGCCCTGTCTGACCTAGTGTGTTGTTAATATCATTTATCTCTTTAGCCATGTTTTCTTCATCTCCTTGGGTTGATTTAGATGTGTTTAAACATCTTTGATTAGTTGTTCCAAATTCCGTGTCTCCTCATAAGTTTTAATTTGTTCCTTTGGATCATATCTTCCTGTTTCTTAGTATGGCTTGTAATTTTTTGCTGATATCTAGACATCTAATAATCTTGATGAGTTAACTATAAAGGTCAGTTTCTTTCTCTTGTATAGGGTTTTGTTGTTGATTGGCTTTGTGTTAAGTCTCTTCTTTGACACTAGGTTTGTCAGTATTTCACAGCCAAAACAGGGCCAGGGACCTACAAATGGGGTCAGATAAGTTCCAAAAGGCCCTGGCAAGAGGGTCAGGAAAGACACCCAAGTCTTTTTGTTAGCTTTTGGAGGTTGCACTTTCCTGATCTGACCAGCAGAAGGCACTCTTTGGAAAGCTGTTTTCCATAGCCCTAAGAAGGCAATGTGTTTTTAAATGTCCATTAGCTCTGCCACTGTGAGATGTGGGGTTGAAACAATGGCACACTGGCCCCTGTCTGTGGTGGGCTAAAACTGGGACCCAGTGGTCTAAATTCCTGGACCAAAGCCTGTGATCTACACTCAGCTGTTTCCTCCCTATTCTTGGGAAGGTTTTACACATTCCTCTCTGTCTGCAACAGCAAGCCAGCCAGCAATCGAGCCAAGGCTGTTTGCCATGAGAGTGGGGGATGGGCACCAGCAGCTGTGGCAGAGTGAGTTACTCACAGTGTTTCACCACAGTTTCTCAGTCTCTTCTTTCTACTCTTTCCTGGATGCTGTACAGTGCTACCCTGACCTTTAGAGCCCCAGAGCAGTTACTCCAGACAGTTTCTGCCTATCCACTAGCTGTCCTTGGAGGAGGGGTGAACCCTGCAGCCCACTAGTCTGCCATGTTTCCCAGAAGTTCCCCATATAGATTTTTTTTTTTTAGGGGAAATTTATCCTATTTGGGACTTGCTTGGCTTCTGGAATCAGTGGGCTTATGTATCTTGTTATATTTGTGATGTTTTCAGGCATTATTTCTTGGAACACTCTTCCAGGCCTACTCTCTTTCTCCTCTCCTGCTGGAGATCTGACGATATGACTATTGGATGTATTGTTGTCCCATAGGTCCTTGAGGCTTTGTTTAAATTTTTTTCTGTCAGTTTTCCTCTGTTATTCAGATTCAATGAATTCTATTGATTTGTTCTCAAGTTTACTGGTTCTATCGTCTGTCACCTTCACTCTACAATTGCACCCATTGAGTGAATATTTATTTCTCTCATTGTAATTTTCAGTTCTTAATGTCTACTTAGTTCTTTTTATAACTTCTGTTTCTTTGCTTAGGTTTAAATTTTTTAACCCTTAAAATATTATTTTAATTGCTTGTTGAATAATTTTATGAAGATTGCTTTAAAATTCCTGTCAGATAATTATAATATATGATTTATCTCAGTGTTGGCATCAGTTTGATTGTCTTTTCTCAAGACAAGTTGTGAATTTCTTAGCTCTTGGTGTGGTGGGTGATTTTCAATTGTACCTGGAATGTTGGAGAATATAATTCTTAATTCAAATTTTATTTTAGCAGGTGGATTGAAACTGTACTTGTCCTCAGAGCTACATATTTTGCACACAAGTCTTAGCTTATTCTTTGGGTTGTGGTTCCAATGAGGATATAATTTTCACAGACTTTGAGGTCCTATTTAGATCTGCTTGATTAATCTTATGCCACTGGGAATCCCACTGTTTTCTGTTGGCTCTGCTCACAGTAACAGAAGGAGCTTTTCTTTAAACAAGGCTACCACTAGGTGAAAGAAGGGACTCTCCCAGCAGCAAGGATGAATAGTGTTCCCCAAGCACTTGTTACAGCCAGTTCCCCCTGCCTGTGGAGGATGGAGAGTGTCTCCCAATCCATGGAGTTCTTATGAGTGTCTCTGAGCAGGGCAAGGGTGAAGAGTGAGAAGTGGAGTCTCAGACTTGTAGAGAGAATTTGGCTTCCTGCGCTGGGTGCTTTTGGTGACAGTCTCCCCACTGACTATGTATGATGGAGAGTGCTTCACAGGCCACATGCTTATTGTGGCACAATTCCACTTGCCAGTGCCCCTTCTTCCCTGGATGATGTGGACACTTGCTGTGTTGTGATCTGCTTTGCTGGTGGACATATGGTGTCTCTGGAGTGGGGGGAGTTGGGTGTCAAGCATTGTGAGAATGAGGAGTACTTATCACAGTAGCTTATTATCAGTAGGGTTTCCAATTGCTCTTCCTGCTGTTTCTGCAAGGCTTCCCTAATGTTGTTGGCCAAACTTCCATTCCATATGGGAAAGAAATTATTTTATTTGGGCTGCCTTTCTGTTAGTAAGTTGGAGGTTGAGAAATACCAGGTCTGGATGGCCTTTGTTTTTGCTGGGTGATATACTCTGCCACTTGTTCTTCTAGTCCTGTGGTTCCTCTTCTAATTTTCAGAATTCTCTTTTGATTATCTTTTGAGTTATTTCTTACTCTATATTTCTCTTTAATTGTATTTAGCCACATGGAACAGGGAGAGACAAGTTTACACTATACCGTCTTGTTCAGACCAGAAGTTTCATCCTTCTTTTAAATATATAATCTCTATTTTAATTTTCCTAGTAGCCTCTTTACTATCACTTTTGACTTTGTTATTGCTTTTGCACTTCTCAGATATTAGGATGTTAATAATATTTATAAGACATCTTAGAACTAAGTACAGGGTCAGCAAATATATATCCATCTAACAAATTCTGTAAGAATGGAGACCAAAATGTTGGAATATAAGCATCAAGGACATATTCAGCATGCTTTTGCTCTAAAAAAGGACCTTGTTCCTATGTAACCTTGTAAACTTGTAAGTAAAGAGAACTTACATGTTTACAATCATAGTGATCATTACTGTGCTTCAGGCAGGCAATATGCTAAAGGCCTTAGTACATTAACTTGCCAATTCTTGACAATAGTCATATATGATAATATTATAATATATCTCCATTTTACAGATGAGGAAACAGGTTCAGTAATGTTAAATGACCTGCATGTGTTCACACAGCTACTAAGTGGAAGGGCTGGAAATTAAATCAAGACTACCTACTCCAAATTCTAAAATTTTATTGGTAACAGGTTAAAATTAGCACCAGGATCCCCATACTTCTCACTTCGCTGCATCCTTTCTTCAGGGGTGTTTCTCTACTCCTAGAAATCCATTCCTCTTAAGCTGCTCCTGCTCCATGTTGCTGCTGGAGATGATTTATTTGAAAAGTCACCTCATGGTAGTATTACTAACCCAGAGATTTTCTGTTTCAGGGTAGATTTAAACTAATGAACAGCACAACGTTTATCACAAGGGAAAAGAAATGTTCATGTCATGAGCAACAGATGAAAGGTAAAGGTGAGTTTAGGTAGAACAGGGTTTGTCAGTTCATGTCACTATGGTAATGCCTTGTTTTCAGCCATACTTAAAGCCAGCTCAGCCATTGTTTTGAGGACCAGGCTGCAGCAAACCAGGCTGGCTTGTAAACTCAGTCTGCAGGCCCTGGAAGTGAACAAAAGCTGTCATCCAGTTTGCATCCTGCCAAGAAACCTTGTATCAGGTGCTGGGAAGAAAAGTAGCAGTTGTTACTTTCCTGTGGTTCTTTTAAAAGTGTTTCTTTGTTAATAGGATGTCATTAAATATTATGCACAGTTGGCTGGATATTAAAATTATAGATGAAAACATGTTTTTTTAAAAAATATGTGCATGTAAAAATAAACCAATGTGTGAGAACAGAGTGCCTAAGCAGCAGACGGCATACTCTGGGACTGGGCATCCTGATGCAATGTCTACCACCAAATGTGGTGTCACTGAGTAAGTCATTCCCATATCGAATAGTTATTAAGCACCTACTGTGTGCTAGGCATTGCTTTGGCTGATTTTCTGCTTGTTGTCATCAGCATTGAATACATTATTAACTCACCCAGCCTCTGAACATTACTAAGATGAAATATTCCTGAGTGAAACTTTCTTTTTCTTCTTTTGGAAGGGGTTAGGAAGCATAAGAGCAGATCATTCTATACTGGAGCAGAGTTAACATGAGAGTAAATTAGTTTCAACCTTGATCTTTCCAAATTGATAATTAGCAGTCATTTTTTTCCTGAGAGAATAGCAAAAATATTGTTTCTAGAATACTAGCTAATTTCTTAAACATTATTGGAAAAATGTTCTAGTACATATCAATTAAATAATTTTCTTAAATATTGGCATATAAATCTTATCAATGTAATTGTAGCTCAGAAAATGTTTGTGCCCCAATGTCATTCTCTTAGAGAACCTCAAGGAACAAAACTCTTCTTTAATAGAAGAGTCCCCCATCCCCACACCCCATAAAGCCAAGTGTGAGAGTAGAACCCAGAGCCATGTTTGAACAACCTCTACAGCTTATCTTGTGGTGTGGTCAGTGATGGAGAACCATGGTTGAACAACCTCTACAGCTTATCTTGTGGTGTGGTCAGTGATGGAAATGAGCCCTGATTCTAGGGCAGACCCAATTGAGAGGCAATCTATGAACTCTAATTTTCCATATGTGGACTGTAAAATAGGACATAGTTGGAGTAGGGCTGAGGGGTGGCTCTGGAAAATAGTGTGTAAACAACACACCCAGTCCAAAGGTAGGAAGATTCCTGGTGATAGAGATCTATTTTGAAGGGATCAGTTGTATGACATGACAATAGTGGTAAAGGATGCTAAAACTTATAGTACCCCCAACACTTCCAAGCAAAAAGGACCTCCCAGGTCTGAAGGACCAGCATAAATAGAAGAAAGATGTGTGGAAGTTTCCAAAAATTTTTATTTGCCTGAGTGAGCAGAAGGCATTTTATGTAAAATACTTTTATGAATCTAGGAAGCTCCCTTAGTGAGTCTAAGTTTCCATTTATAAAAATGATTTTATCCAGAGGGAGGAGGGGTGCAGTGATGTGTTACTGAGCATGTAAATCTCAGGAAAAACGTGACCTTCTTTCTGAAGTGTTGATTTTACTTAAATGTGGGAACAGCTATTCTTTTACTAGAGTGTGGAGCCCTATCAGAGCTTAGATTTTTTTTCTTCTTCAGCAGAAGAAGCAGACAGTTGCTTGCCATTCATGTAGACACAGGAGAAGGTTTCTGACGGGCTCCTTTTTAAAATTTTTTAAGCTTTTTATTGTGAAATATAGCATATATACATAAAAGCTCTAGAATGCATTAGAAATACATTTCTAAGTACATTTTGATGAGTAGTTATAGAGCAGATTTTAATGTTTGGTATGTGCTACAGTTCCACAATTTTTTGTTTTCTTTCTAGATGCTCTAAGACATGGGAGACCAAAAGAAATATCAATATAATGATTCAGCAGTCATACTTATTTGTTAAATCCTATTTTCTGTTATACTAATCCTTGTCTTTTTTCTTTTTTGTGAAAAAATAACATATATACAAAAAAGCAATAAATTTCAAAGTATATCACAACATTTAGTTGCAGAACAGATTTCACAGTATGGTATGGGTTACAATTCTGTAATTTTAGGTTTTTGCTTCTAGTTGCTCTAAGTTACTGGAGACTAAAAGAAATAGCAATATAATGATTCAGCACTCACACATTTGTTCAACCCTACCTTCTCTGTATAACTCCATCACCTTTGATCATTCTCCCACTCTTTAGGGGTGTTAAAAATCATTCCAATTTTTCATGTTGGTAGGTGCTGTCAGTAATATGGGTGACAGAGTCCCTGTAACAAGTCAGTGGAAGGTAAGTCCAGCAGAAAGATGTCATGAGCTCTCATTCACATTGGCAAACCAACTTCTCATTTCTTACTTCTGGGAGGTGGTAGAACATTTTGTTTGAGAAGCTAGGGGATTCCTCCAACTCCCTGCTGTTCTTGGTTAGAAGGTCTCCAGTCTTAATTCATGAACAGATGTATATTCACTATCTTGGCCTGGAAGGGATCAGGAGGCTAAACAGCATGCAACTCAATCACTGACACACCAAATTCAGTGTTCCAGCATTAGGTTTCTCTTTCTAGCCACCAACATCCTTTCTCAACTCTTGTCTTGGGGCTTGCAGAGCATTTCAGTCATATACCCTGGTGCCTCCCACATTAATGCCTTAACATCTCCTCCTTATGCACTGATTTGAGGCTTCTGCATTGAATTTGGGTCTATATTTATTCTTAATTTCATGGGGGTAGAACAGGCTTGGGTATTTCTTAAGTGTGATTCCTTTTCCACCCATGACCTTGGATGGATTGCAAACTTTCTTATGGTGTCCCCTGGCCAGTGAGCAGAATTTTCCTGCAAGTTGTTTCACAGATAGGACAGAGACCCAAGCCCAGTCCCAGCTTCCTACCTTGGATGGAACTGAGGCCTGTCTCCTGTCCCTGTATAGGTGTTGAATCACTTGTACATAATGCCTTCCTGAACTTCAGCCTCTGTTCATTGCTCTGAGTGTGAGTTTCTTTGTAATTTACTTTTTTACTTTGAAGCTGAAAAGAGATTCAATCTTCAGTAAGAATTCCTTTCAGGAATGGGGAAGATAATTTCTCCAATAGAGTGTTTCTGTGCTAAATCTAAAACTGCTGGAAGTCTCGCACTGGGGAGTGGAAATTGACCTGTATCCTGCTGTGCTGGTGTTTGAGGAGCCTACAGTTGTGATTAGGACTAAGAAGAGTTGTGGATGGATAAGAGAAGAATTTCTCCACTGTGTGGCTCTGTAGTTTAGAGTCAGACACTGAACAAACAGGGTGGTAATGGCCATATTCTTCATATGACTCCATGGGGGCAGTAATTCCTAATGATACTTTACCATCTCAAGGAGGACCCTATCTTCTCCTCACAAGAGACAATAGGAAATTTCATTGTTATTTTTATTTAATTTTTAAACACCAAATCTTAGGATACCAGCTTCTATATTAACTTCAATAGCCCTCATTCTTATTTATCCACTTCTATCTATCTATCATCTCTCCCTATCTTTTTATCAATCTATCATGCATCTATCTAATCTATCTATCTATCATCTGTTTTAGTTTCCTAGGCTATTCAAGCAAATACCATGAAATGGGCTGGGTGAAGAAATGGGAATTTATTTGCTCACAGTTTTGAGGTTTAAAGAAAGTCCAAATCGAGGCATCATCAAGGCAATGCTTTCTTCCCAAAGGCTGATATTCTGTGGCTAGTTAACAGTGATCCTTGTCTCCTCTTTCACGTGACAATCCACATGGAAGCCTCCCCTGGCTTTTCTATTCTCTTCTGGGTATTCCATTGACTTTCAGCTTCTTGCTCCTGTGACTTTCTCTGTCTATCTGAATTTCATTTTGCTTATAAAGGACTCCAATAATAGGATTAAGACCTATCCTGATTGTGCTGGTCCACACCTTAAGTGAAGTAACATCATCAAAAGATCCTACTTAAAATGGGTTCACACTCATAGTGATGGATTAAATTTAAGAACATGTTATTCTGGGGTACATACAGCTTCAAAGCACCACCCTATCTATCTACCTATCTATCTATCTATCTATCTATCTATCTATCTATCTATCTATCTATCTATCTATCTATCTTTCATTTATCATCTATCATCTATCATCTATCTAATGGAATCAGTTATCTAATGCTCCTTAATGAACCACCACAGTATTTACTGGCTTAAAACAACATGTTATCAGGTAGGGTCATTCATGTGGTTACATCCAATTGGGAGCTTGATTGAAGTGCCTCTGTCCTTCTCCAATGGCCTCTTTCTCCATGTGGTTCTCACCTTCCAGGTCCTCTCCACATGGTCTCTTTCTCTCTGGAAAGATAGTCTGAACTTCCTTATAATACAGCAGCTGGGCTCCAGGACATCAGAAAAGTAAAACTTGCCAGATCTCTTAAAGCTTAGGCTCAGAACTGATACAGAATCATTTCTGCCACACTTTATGTCGAAGCATGCACAGGGCCAGCCCATATTCAAAGGGAAGGGTAGGAAAACTCTACCTCATGGTGAAAGGAGCAACATGCATGTACAGGGAAAAGTGAAATTGTTGACCACCATCTTTGGGGTTAACTATGACAATTATACATTTCTGTCCCTGATATACATATGTATTTTAATTTATAGAATAGTTAGAGAATGTTATAATTTCAGTAATGTATTAAATGAGAATGGTATTGATATCTAATACTACTACAGTATTAAATATATGTCAAGCACTGCTCTAAGTACCTTACATACATATTAACTCACATAATAGCACCATTGAAACCCTTTGAGGTGGATACTGCTATTATCCCCTTTCTATAAATGAGTGACTTGCTCAAGGTGTCTGTGCTGGTTTGAAAGTATTATGTACCCCAGAAAAGCCATGTTTTATTCCTGATTCAATCTTGTTGGGGCAGCCATTTCTTTTAATCCTGATTCAATACTGTAGGGTGGAAACTTTGATTAGATTATTTCCACAGAGATGTGACACACCCAATTGTGGGTGTGACCTTTTGATTAGATAGAGATGTGATTTAATCCATTCTGGGTGGGTCTTGATTAGTTTACCAGAGACATTTAAAAAAGAAAACCTTTTGGAGAAACCTCAGAAATGACAGAGGCAACAGAAACTTCAGAGCAGAACTGACACAGATGCTTACACTTGGAGAACAGAGACACAGATGTTTGGATGGTTGGAGCTCAGAAGATGTTGCCATGAGAAGTTAAGCAAGCCAGAACATGGAGAGAGCCAAAAAGCCAAGAGATGAAAACCAGCCCTGGAGAAGTCAAGTGAGGAACCCCCATAGGAATTGAGGCTGAAAGAGCAAGGGACCAGCAGATGTCAGCCACGTGACTTCTCAGCTGACAGACGTGTTCCTGACCCATCAACCTCTCTTGGGTTAAGGTATTTTTCCCTGGACGCCTTAGTTTGGACATTTTTATAGGCTTAGAACTGTAAACTTGTAATTATTAAATTCCCCCTTTAAAAAGCCATTCCAGTTCTGGAATATCGCATTCTAGCAGCTTGCAAACTAATACAGTCATAACTAGTGAGCCAGGTGGAGTCAAGATTCAATCCATGCAGTCTGGCTCAAGAGGCTGTGCTCTTAAACAGTTTTAATGCTATAGAAGAATGCTATAGAAGAAAAATGTATAGTTTGTGGTCCATTACTAATTCTATAAGTAGGAAGAGACATTGAAAAACACTAGTAATTGAACAAATGTGAGAAAAAAGAAATAATAAGTAGCTATGAAAGTTATGAAATGTTTCTCTTCCCTTTTGTTTGTGCTCCTCTGTGTGAAGTCAAAGTCAGACAAATATATCTTCCTCCTTTAGAGAACCACACAATAATAGTTTACTTTGCCTTATAGACTGTGTTCTTTAGAACAAACACATTGCTATTGCATAAAAATTATTATGTTACTTAGAAAGAGAGGAGAAGTGAATTATTTCAGAAATGATATCCACCAAATAGGCTAAATATTTTTTAAATCTAATGGTATTTTATGTATGTACTACTTTAAAAAACAGATTTCCCATTCATCTGTTGAAAGATGTTTCAGTTTGCTAAAGCTGCTGGAATGCAATATACCAGAAATGGATTGGTTTTTACAAAGGGGATTTATTAAGTTGTGAGTTTACAGTTCCAAGGCCACAAATATATGTCCAAATTAAGGCATTAACAAGAGGATACTTCACTCAAAAAAGGCCAAACCCATCCCAGGTTTCTCTGTCACCTCGAAGGCACATGACAACATCTGCTGACCCTTTGGCCCTGGGTTTCAGTGCTTTCAGCTCCTGGCTCCAGTAACTTCCTATCTTGAGCTTCTGTCAGTCTCCAGGCATCTCCAAATGTCTGTATCTGAGTTTCTCCCTGTGTCAGTTACTTTAAGGACTCCAGTAAACTAATTAATACACACCTTGAATGGGCAGGGTCACATCTGCATCGAATCAAAAGGTGCCACCCACAATTGGGTGTTTCACATCTCCATGGAAACAACCCAGTCAAAAGGCCCTACCCTAGGGTAGGTCTTCCCCACAAAATTGGATTAGGATTTAAAGTACACAGCTTTTCTGGAGTACATAATGGTTTCAAACCAGCATAATAGACACTTAGGTTGCATCCATCTTTAGATTTAATGGTATTTTTTAAGCTAAATATTTTTTATAAACCAGTAATTTCACAAGAGCACCAAAACCCTAACTATACTTCCAAAATATCCTTCACACACCAAGCAAATTTATGTAAGGTACAGTTTGGAAAATTTAACTCTAACTTTCTGTTGTTAATCTCAAAGTCAAGTCAAAATGAATGCTGGTTGGTGGAACACTCAGAGGGCTGTTTCATGTTTCAGCTCTTGCTAGTGTTCTGAATTCTGACCTCTGAATACTGTGACAAAGCAGGGGCCTCCTCACTCCCAGACCTGAAGGAAATGTGCAACAGACATCCAAATACTCTTCTCTCCATGTGCTGTGCTTCCACCTAATTTCTCTTTCTCACTTAGGATGCTATGACAAATAATTCAAGTGAATTTTAACTTGTCCCTTTAGGATTCATAGAAATAGACAGGTTTTGTGTCTAAGTACCCTACAGGAGCAGATGTAACTGACATTCATTTTATTTATTTCTATATTTAAAGTGTTCCTAAGGCTAAAGTGTTGAAACATGTTGACCTGTCTGTAGAATCCTGATTTGTGCACAGTCCAATTCAGGATTGTAACTCAGAGGTCAACCTCTTGAAGTTATCATAAATACATTTGCGGCAGATGAAAAAAGGGTGAGAGGATTTTTTTTAAATTTAATTTAAAGATAAATTCAACTGAAGAAAGGACATTGTAGTGATAGCAAAATATTCATCTCATTCAAATGCAGACCTGTAAGCTTCAACCACTTAAAACTGTCTGACAGATATAAAACAATCTCTAAAATGAAGTGGCATTGTGTATGACTCAGAGAATGAAAGATTTCACATTTAGTCATAATATGCTTGGATAGGCAATTTCCTCTGTGAAAGCACATTGTGAGTCTTAAACATTGGACTGGTCATTCATTTAATTTCTATTATTCTTTCCTACTCTTGTCAGTTCTCTACCAACCATTAGAGATAGAGTCATGAATAAGACACCATCTTTGCTTTCTTAGAATTTCTAGTTAGTGTGGGGACAGGAATGTAAATAGGTAATTTCAGTTACCACAATTGGGCTGAACACTGGATGATATGGGACCACACAGGATGCCTTGACACATCTTGAATGTTGGGGGAAGGTTTTCTAGAGTATTCACCTGAAAGATGGAGTTAATGAGGGAAGGAATGGTGATGGGGAAGGCACAGGAGGTGGTGATGAGCAGTGGAAAAACATTCCAGGCAGAAGCAAAGGGCTGTTAAAAAGACCTTTATATTCTAAAGAAATTACTACTATTCCAGTTTGGCTAGAACATATCATTGTAGCAAAGATAGGAGGTAAGAAGTAGGAGAAGTAATGAAGGTTCAGATTCTGAAGGTTTTTGTTAGACTAGTTGAGGAGATATGAAGGCATACTCCTACAGCTGTGTGGAGACTGGATGGGGAAGCCATTGAACTGGTCAGTCTTCACCTTCCTCATTTTAGGAGTAATTGATAGGACGAATTACTGGGAGGGGATCAATGCTCTTGCATAAGAGCCCAGGCTCAAAAGTGCCGCACACTTTGGAGTTTAATGATCTACAGTCTGGAGGTTTAATGCATGTGGGTCAATGTCTTCCAATTCTTAATGATTTCATTTTTGAATTTGTTTTTGTAAGTGATGTCTGACAAGACAATGGGGCATGTACAAGAGTCTTGGAGCCTCAGTTCCTGAATTTAACAACTCTGCCTCCAGCCACTTCCCTAGGACAGGTTCTCAGCCACCTGCTCCCCTGTCCCCTGGTACCCTGGGCCTCAACTGGCCTCCCTCTCCTGGTCTCAGCTTCAACCACTGACACCCTCTGCCTCTGGCAGGGGCCTGGGATGAGAGTGGGGAGGGCAGGGTTGGGCATGTGTACCCTGCAGCAACTCTGGAAGGGCCTGGTGGTGTGTCTCCCCACACACCCCTGGCCAGCAGCAATTGGGAAGCTACAGGTCAACAAGGGCAAGCTTCTTGCCCACCTCTGATCCAGATATTAAATGTGTCCACGCATGGAGATTTAAAGATCCTTAGGAATTGCCCATATGCCATAGGTTGGGGCATTGTCCTGTGGCAAAGGAAAATGCTTCCCTTCTCCTTAATGGGGCAAGGGTCCATTAGCTAATGGATGGGAGATCCAGCAACTCCCACCTCCTGTAGTAGGGCAGAGGCCTGGGGTGCCTGTGAGGGTGTGCACTTATTCCACAGGTATTCCAGGGCCCAGAGTCCTCCCTCAGCTGACTGTGCCTGGAGAGGATACTTTCTTCCTCCTTCCAGCCTTCCTGAATCTAGTTTGTGGTTCTTTCTTCAGGCCAACTCCAGGAATCCTCCAGGGACAAATCTCAAAAAATGAATTGTGCATTTTTAGTGATTCTGCATGTGGATTAAATGTTCTAATATCTGCATTTAAAGCTGACATTGCACAATATAAAGATGAATGGCAAAGTTTATGCTAATAATTTAAAATTTTTAATTTTTTCACTAAGATGATAATAAATTGCAATTGAAAAACACCATGACAAGTCAAGAGAGACTGGGAAAAAGGAAAAAGTTTTATGTGTACCTTTATTGGCAATTTTTCATTGCTTTTTAAACAGGGGACTGCATTTTCATTTTGCATTGTGCCCCCCACAAATGACATAGCCAGTCTTGGTAGCTGGAAAGTAGAAATAAACCCATATTAAGTAGTCCCTGGGATAGGGAGATGCTAAAATCTTACTTCACCTTTAGTTTAGGACAACCATTATTGCATTCCAAAGCAATGTTTCTCAAACTTTAAAGTGCATTAGAATCATTGAGTGAGCTTGTTAAAACACAAATTTTGAACCCAATTCTTGGAGTTTCTGATTTAGTAGGCCTGGCATTGGGGTCCATAATTTGCATTTTTATCTAGTTCCTAGGTGAGGCTGATGACATTTGAGAAACACATGCAAAATGCTGTGCTTGATTGCTTATACCTCAATTGGAAGGGTAAGGGCAGGTCGAGATGTGGATGCAATGAAGAATCAGAGATAACTCCTTCCTTGAATAAAGATTAAAAGGGCTATGGAGTGACAAAGAGGGAGAAAGGCCTAGAATAAGAACACTATCCATGTCATAATGTTGGCCAGGACTAGGTCCAGCCTGTTGTTTAACCCTAAGGCCAATTCAGGCCAAAAACTTACATGAAGTAGGGAGAGAAGTCTTTAGGGGTCTGCAGCTTCATTTCCACCTGCCCAGAAGAAATAAAGATCTTTAAGAACAGGGTTTGGAATGTAAGAATGACTTCAGGGAGTTTCAAGGGAGAAAAATAGGTGTTGATTTCTGCCAAGCAATCTTGGAGACTGGACAAGTGTACTCCTGGGCAAAGCCATTCATGAATCACACATTGAGGTGATGGCATCAGCTGTCACCTTTTGAGGAACCTGGTACTTAAAGTGGAAACTATAGACCATAGAGACACAGAAACCTCAGTGAATAGGTGATGGGTGAGGCAATGAGGAGGAGAGTCTTCAGTACTCAAGGAAAGCAAAAGCCCCAAATATTGCCAACTGCTTTACCACCTCTCCTTTTACCCATGTAAGAATAGTGGTGATGGTGGTCTTGAGGCTGAAGCTAGTCAGTAGTACTTCCTTTCCACTTCTCTCACACCACACTCAGCTCCATATAACCCATGGGTAACATCTCTTCTCTCTCCTTCTTCCCAAGCACCCTTCCCAACTCAGGTTCATCCTTCTATTTAGCATTATTTTTGAAGTTTAGGGTTCAGAAATAGGGAGATGATTTGGGGCTGTGAGGCAAGGACACATATCATGTCATGCCAATTAATTTTCCTGGCAGTCTCCACCTCTTCTCTGAGGGCTCTCCCAGTTTCTGCTGCATGCTCAGTGGGCCCTATGATCCTGCTCCCTGCTAACAGATGATTGGGAAAGGGGTGTTTCAATAAAGAGATTTATCAATAAAAAGTTCCAATAAAGAAACTCATCATAAAAATTAGCATTCCCCTTAGAAGGAAAAAGCATTATGAGTTATGAAAATTCTAATGTGGATATATTTCTTGATATAATCACAAACTGGCTGTCAGGATTTGAAATCTACTTTGTGTAATTTACTTAGCCACAGAACTTTAGGCAACCCACTGACTTCCTTTATGAATTCAAGTGGCATATCAGTTCTGCTTCACATGTTGTCCTAAGCAAATTCAACTAGGGAAATTGACAACTTTTTGTAACACCTTAGAAAAAAATCATCCCTTTTCTTAAATTTAGATTGAGAAAGTTTTTTTCCTAGCAACGTGATCTTTGCCATGAGATTAACTCCAAGCCCTATGTACAAGGATTCTAAACTCCTGCTGTGTGACACATCAAGGGGAAAAAGTCCAGTGTTTTATATGGAGTTTCTTAAAGCTAATGTGAGTGTGAGTTATGGAATAATCTTAAGTCAAATGACTAATACTCAAGTGACCCAAAATTTTGTCTTCTACCCTCAAGGTTCTCCATGGATTTTGTTTGGTACCAGAAGTTTAGCATTCTTTTGGAAACAAAGCACCTGTAACATTTCTACCAGCATTCTTGAGACTTAACAAAGATGCAGGTCCTATTTGGAAGGCACAGTACTTTTGTATCTGCTTATTCATAAGATGTCTTTCAAAGTGCTGAGGTTCTTTCTACACTACTGGCAACTCCCCAAGCTTCTCTTCAATGGCCAAATTTTACATTACCTTCCTGGGACAAAAGCACAATGCTAGCCAAGTGGAAAATCAATTAAACAGATGAGGAAACACCATTTGAAAGGTCAATACTATGAGAAATGTAGAGGACAGAAAAATGAGTTACCCCAGCCTCCTCCCAGGCATATGGTGACCAGGTTGGGTTCCCCAAATAGTACTCTTCTAGGGTCAGGCAAACTGCAATGTCTGCAAGTTTGCTTAAAGAAGAAATATATTAACATTTTTATGACTCCTCTTCCCCACGGCACACAGCCAATGTTCTATGTGTTGATGCATGCTCAACATATATTGAACTATAGGCAGTAATAATAATAAAAAATAATAATAAATTAGTTTACATTGACAAGAGTCAACATTTATTGAGTACTCATCACTGGCTAACAGCTTATTATGTACTACCTCATTTAATCTTCATAAGTCTATGAGGTAGATACAATCTCTATTCTTATTTTACAGATGAAGAAGGTGAAAATTAGAATGGTTAAGTAATTTTCCTAAGTCGCAATGGTTATATTCACAATATTGTGCTACCATCACTGACATCCATTACCTTTCTTTTTTCATCACCTCAAACCAAAACTACTTACCTATTAAGCTATAGATCCATCTTCTTGCCCCACTCCCTACCTCTGGTAACCTATAGATGACCTTCTATTTCTATGAGGTTTGCTTCTTCTAGATATTTCATATAAGTAAGATGAAACAATATTTGTCTTTTTTGTGTCTGGCTTATTTCATTCAACATGATATCTTCAAGGTTCATCTGTGTTGCAGCAAGCATCACAACTTCATTTTTTTACTACTAAATTATTTTCCATTTTATTCCAGAGGTATATTCCAAATATTCCACTGTATACAACATTTTGTTTATTCATTCTTCCATTAACGGACATGGTTATTTCCATTTTTTGGCTATTGTGAATAAAGCTGTTATAAACATTGGTGTACAAATATCTGTTTGAGACCCCATTTTCAATTATTTAGGGTATATACCAATAAATAGGATTGCCAGGTCATATTATAATTCTATTTTCAATTGTTTGAGGAACCTCAAACTGATTGCCATGGCGGCTACATCATTCTATAGTGCCACCAGCAACGTGTAAGGGTTCCTCTTTCTCCACAACCTTACCAACACTTATTGCTTTCTCTATCTTGTTTTTTTTTATAATAGTCATCCTTGTGGGTATGAATTGATATCTTATTCTGGGTTTTCTTTGCATTTTCTTAATGGCTAATGATGTTGATCATTTTTTTCATATGATTATTGGATATTTGTGTATCTTTTAGAGAAATAGCTATTCAACTCCTTTGCCCATTTAATGATTGTGATATTTGTTGTTGAGTTGCAGTGGTTATTATTTTTAATATTCAAAAATACATAGCAAAGCTAAAAAAACAAGAAGAAAAATCTCCATAGACTATAGACCAAGAGAAAAGATATACAATGTTTAGGGTTATAAATCCGTATGGCCCATGCATGTTTGGGACTGAATTTTTATAGTAGGTACTGTAGTTTCAATGCCTACACAGAAATGGGGTCTGAAAGTTACTCACATGCAGTGGGGGAGAAGGGCCATGTATGCCCATAAAAAGGTAATTGAAGTAACTTTTAGTGTTGCTACCAGAAACTCTCCTATCACCAAGGAACTGAAGGGATAGAAAAGTCATTCAAATGTGATAGAGAGCCAGACCTGTGTCAGGTTTGCATGAAGGGTCCAGAAATGCTGTACACCCTTATGGAAAATACTACAAGTAGCTATCATATAACCAGATTTGTTTTTATCATTCCCTTTAGGGCTGGGACAACCACAAAACCATCTAATTGGATAGGTGTAAGGGCATGAAAGAATACCCAAACAATGCAAGTTCTCAAAAAATGAAAGGTGTACAAGAATAAAACACCCATGAAACAATCAGTCAGACCCCAAGTGAAAACATCTACATCCAAGGAAATAGATACTACGACACTAGAATAAAGAATAAAATAAATAATCCAGAATGTAGAAAAAGACATGAAATTATGGAAACCATGAAAAATAATTTAAGAAATAGAAGGTGGATCATGAAGTTCCAACACAAGTCTCAATTACAGAGAGAAACAGATTGACAGAAAGAAAGAAGAGAAAGACTGAAGGAGAGTCAATATTTGAAAGATAATGGCTGAACTTTCCATATTTGAGGAAAGCAATGATACTGCACATTGAAAAATGCCACATTCGATTCCCAGTGCCTGCCCATGTAAAAAAAAAAAAAAGAAAGAAAGAAAAGAAAAATGGCATAGGTGCCAAGTGAGGTACAAAAGCTACCAGAGAGAAACATAGATCATCTACAAAAGACCTGAAAAATTATAAGTGAATATTATGGATAACCTTAGGCTAATAAATTTGAAACTCATGAAAGAATGCATTAGCATTCTATTGTTACTCTAACAAACTACTATAGATTTACCACCTTAAAACAACATATATTTATTATTTCAGAGATTTCATAGTTTAGAAGTATGACAGACTCTGCTAGATCTCTTCTTAGAATCTCACAAGACTAAAATGAATGTATTGACCAAGCTGTGCTCCTTTCTAGAGGTTCAAGGGGAGCATCTGCTTCCTGGTTGATTCAAGTTGTTGGCACAATTCAGTACCCTGAATTTGTAAGGAATGAAGTCCCCATTTCCTTGCTGGCTGTCAGGCTCTTAGTTTTTAGAGGCCATCTACCTTCTTTGGCTTGTAGTCTCCATCCTCCACCTTCCAAGCCAGCAATAGTTGATTGAATCCTTCACATATCACATTTCTCTGATCCTTCTCTTCTACTTTTCTACTTCTACTTTATGTATGTGGTTACATAACCACCTAGAAAATTTCCCTATTTTAAGGTTGCTGATTAACATCCTTATTTCCATCTGCAAAGACCCTTTTTCCACATAATGTAACATATTCTCAGGTTCTGATGATTAGGACATGGACATATTTGGTGATTTTTATTTTTCTTACCACATAGATAAATTTTTAGAACAATGTAAGTTATCAAAATTGATTCAAGAAAAATAAAAACCTTAAAAAGATCAATGATTGTTGAACAAATTTACTCAAGAGTAAAATTCTACTACTACCCACCCACAAAACTGTAAAGTTAAGATGATTTTAAAGGCAAGATTTTTTTTAACATTTTTAATTTTGAAATATAACATATACACAAAAAAGCAATACATTTTAGAGTTCATTATAACAAATAGTTATAGAACAGATTTAAGAGTTTGGTTTGGGTTACTGTTCCACAATTTTTCCATCTAGCTTCTCCAAGACACTGGAGACTAAAATAAATATCAATATGATTCAGCAGTCATACACATTTGTTAAATCCTATCTTCTCTTTTAGAACTCCTCCTTCTCCTTTGTTCCTTCTCTCAATTTTAGGTATATTTGGGCTATGCTCACTCTAGTTTTTTTCATGTTAGAAATGGGTGTCGACAATATGGAATCGAGGGATGGAACTAATTGATGTCTTGGAGAGGCTGGCCCCTCTGGGTTTCAGGACTTATCTGGCCTAAGAACCATCTGGATGGCAAGGTTCTGGAGAGTAATCATAGTGCATGGAACTTTTGTAGAATCTCAGACACAACACTAGGTTTTCTTTAGGGTTGTCAGGAATGGTGTTGGTTGGGGCTTGACAAACCATGGTAAATAGCAACATTTAGCTGAAGCATGTGTAAGAGTAGCCTCCAGAATAGCCTTCTGACTCTACTTGAACTCTCTCAGGCACAGATACCTTATTTTGTTACATTTCTTTTCCCCCTTTTGATCAGGAAGTCATTGTTGACCCCATGGTACCAGGGACAAGCTCATCCATGGGATTTATATCTCATGTTAATAAAAACAAGTTCTTAAAAATTTTTTTGATTGAGAAATTTTCATACACATAAAGTCCATCCATACTATACAATCAATGGTTCACAATATCATCACATAGTAGTATATTCATCACCATGATCATTTTTAGAACATTTGCATCACTCCAGAAAAAGAAAGAAAAAGAAAAATATCATACATCCCATACCTCTAACCCCTCACTCTTATTGACCACTAGTATGTCAATCTACCTAGTATCTTTTTACTCCTTATCCACCCCTATTATTTATTTTTTCCCTTAATATTTGTTCATCTTCCATACCTGAGATAAAAAAGCATCAGACACAAGGTTTTCACAATCAAACACTCACATTGTAAAAGATATATAGTTATATAATCATCTTCAAAAATCAAGGCTACTGGAACACAGTTCAGCAGTTTCAAGTATTTCCCTCTAGTGACTCTAATGCACCATGAGCTAAGGGATAGCTATGTAATGCATAAAAATAAACTCCAGGATAACCTCGTGAGTCTGCTTGAAATCTCTCAGCCACTGAAACTTTATTTTAGGGTTTCATTTCTCTCTTCCCCATTTTTGTCAAGAAGGCTTTCTCAATCCCATGATGGTGGGTCCTATCTCATCCCCAGGAGTCATGTCCTATGTTGCCAGGGAGATTTACACCTCTGGGAGTCATGTTCCATGTATGGAGGGGAGGGCAGTGAATTCACCTGCCAAGTTGGCTTAGAGAGAGAGAGAGGCCACATCTGAGCAACAAAAGAGGTTCTCTGGGGGTCACTGATAGGCATAAATATAAGTAGGCTTAACCTCTCCTTTTTAGGAGTAAGCTTCATATGGGTGACCCCCAAGATTGAAAGATCAGTCTATTGATTTGGTTGTCCCCACTGCTTACAAGAATATCAGAAATTCCCCGGATGGGGAAGTGTAATATTTCCTCCCTTCTGCCTAGTCCCCTTTGGTAACTATGCAAATACCTTTTTATTCTCTGTCCAAATTACTCTGGGATATATCAGGGCATTACACCAACCTGTACAAACCCTCAAGATCTCACACCCTATTCAAGATTCCGTGTAACTATGGTGTTTGAATAAACTGACTGCACAAGTTAAATTAGAAAATGTGCTATCGGAAATATAAGTTTTGCACTAAATAAACATGCGTCCCTTTGGTCTCATACGGAAGTTGAAATTTTTAAATATGGACCCTATCAGCCTTTACCTTGTATTCTGATTTACCGTAGTCCTATCCAGACTAGCTTCATTCATACCTCAAGTCAAAGTCTGATCACTTTTTCAACTTTTTAAACAGTTACTGTATGAGTTCATTAAAGGCAAGTTTTTAACAGACATTCAAAGAGTAGTTTTTACTATCTCTTATTAATTAGTTTATAGAACAGAAGAAATGGGAAAGCCATCCAACTAATTTTGAGAGGTTTGTAAACTTTTCACGCAAGGACAAGGACATTGCAATATAAGGAGATAATTGAGAAATATCACATCTAAATATAGATGAAAAAACACCACACAAAATATTAGTGTTTCTTAGAAATAATAAAATGTGATTTAAAATGCAAGGATGGTTCAAGATTAGAAAATTTTTTCATAATATTCATTACATTATCAGTTTAAAAGAGATACAAATATAAGCATTTTTGTTAGTTGCAAAAAGCATTTGATAAAAATCAAAACCCACCTATTATATAAAAATATTCTTGTCAAACTAGAAAATAAGGAAACTTTTTTCACTTGTTAAAGTATATTTAAAAGATAGCAACAGTAAAATATTAGAAACATTCCCTTCAAGAAAGAAGGATGCTTATTGTTCTAGTTTGCAAGCTGCTGGAATGCAATATACCAGAAACGGAATGGCTTTTAACAAGGGAGAATTTAATGAGTTGCTAGTGTACA